>JANHGN010022049.1:33108-61460 GCA_024605025.1 Megaceryle maxima | reverse complement strand
TCTGCTACAATGATTTTAATTTTTTCTTCTAAGATGTTTTGATTATGTAATGATACAGAGAAATAAATATAGTCTAATAAATATAAAATATATCTGGATATAAATATTTTGTGTCAAAAAATGTTACATTTCTTCTGCTTGATTTTTTTATTTTGTTTCAAAGGCATCTAATTTTGAACTTTGTAAGATATTCAGGATGTAGTTAGGCCACCATTTGGTGTTTCAAATGTTTTGTGAATCTAGATGAATTGTGCCAGAGTAACAGTCACTATATAAATCTGCATTGTGGCTGGCTGTTAAAGAAAAACAGTAGGAAAATAGTATATTGAGAAAGTATTATGGCAATATTTGTTTTCTTTTTCTCCTTAACTTGCTCCTTCACTGAACCTGTTGGATGTTTTCCTCTAACACTGATGAATACTTGAACAGTGAATGTTCAGGTGTGTCCATAGTTGGATCAAAGCTGTTTGTCCAGCCCTGAAAAAGCACCTATATTTGAAGTGGATTCTGCTATTGTAATATTTGGTGAATAGGATTTCACTGTGTACTGATCTGTGCACAGTGAGAAATAGGTTCTTTTGCACACTATTTGTAATGGACTGGAAAATTACATTTGCCATTGCAAGAACAGCCCCATTAGTGGGAAAGCAGATTCTCTTGCAGAGAGCTGGAATGCACCTCAGGCAGTGTCAGGGTGACAGTCCAAATAATGGGAGTTTGGAATGAACCAGGAGACACTAAAATGAAAAAATGCTTCTTTATACATTGTGGTTCCTTCATAAACTTATTGCTATATAAGGAACAGTTTGATTTAAACCAGCATAAAACTAAAAAAAAAAACCCCACACATTTGAACAACTGCTTATAACTTGTTTTGAGGATGAAGCCAGTAGTTGTGAAAAGGAAATGCAGTGATTTTATTCCTACAACATTATCTAAACCAGAGTGAAATTGCTAACATAAACAGGAATGCTAAAGTGTTTTGTTAGAGGGTTTTTTGCTTTTGGTTTTAAATAATATTCAAATGTCAATTTTATCTCAACCATATGGATACTTTAGGAATTGAGTAAAAGATCTTATATGCAAGTACAAGCATCTAATACATGGTGCAGCCATCCCTCACCTACCCTTTCTAACAACTTTTCTCCTCGGTGAAACTGCTCTAATCTTACTCCACCAATGAATGATTAACTTCTGAGTAAGTATATAAAAGGGATGGTGTCAGTTGTATTTTAAAGTACTTACAAGTCTCTGACAATGAAGATAAATCACATATGCTGACAATTCAAAGAGCATTTCTATTCCCATGATGCTTAAAGAAAAATAATTAGAACTTTTAATTTCTTTGAAATATGTAATATCAAGAACACTGGAGACTGTGATTCACTTCACTTCTTTAAATGTATTAGAGGGCTAGAAGCATGTCTGGTAAAGCTAGATTATGCTCTAGAATTACAGTCAAACTTGAATTTATTTAAAAATGCCAATTCCCTATTGATGTTGTCACCTTGCTGATTGAAATTAAAAAAAAAAAGGAGAAAAAAGGTTTGTGGGGTTTTTGTTGTTTGTTTCTTTTTTGGTTTTTTGGTTTTTTTTACTGAACTGTGGCAATTGATAACTTCTGCAAAGTCCACAGCAAGTGGTTGTGAGGTAGCAATGTAGAGTAACAGTAGTTCTATCATACAGACCTGGACTTTAGAGAGAATTAAAAGATCTTAGGTTTCATGGACATTTTTCTGTCAGAATTACCTGCTGAGTTTATAGTCATTAACTTCTTTAGGAACCGATCAAAATGTTAAACTTCAGAATAACAATTGAATTAAATATTTGCTGTCAAAGACTGCTGCAAGTAGTTAGGCATATGGGCCTTGATGATTCACAGATCCTGGACCATTTGAACAACTATCTGTTAAGATTTTCTTATACAAGGCCTCGTTTTGCAATAGAATTTCTCTGTAGAGCATCTTCTGGTTTATTTTCTGTCATCATTTTTCTCATTAATGTTATTACATGATTATTCAGTGCTTTGAGCAATAGCTCATCTTTATTTTTCAGGTAAGAAACTTCAGTCATTAGAATATTAACAAATTTGTTAAAGCCAGTACTGTTATCTGTGCTTAAGAGAAGTATTCATACTGCAATTAAATAGCAGCTTTTTAATTCAACTGAAAAAGTAGGCATCAGACATTAGGTGTAGTGAATTTGTAGAGGAGGGATTTCCTCATCTGCAGCATACCTTTGACCTGTCTTTGTCTTAGAAATGGCACCTTCTAATTTCCTGCCTAAATTTTGTATAGGTTCCCTATTGTAACAGAGGTGAGAGAGAATTGAAACTTGGCATGAGGTAGTACTGGTAGTCATTATTGGGTCCATCCACTTTCTGTTTTCTCCTCCTCAGGAGTGAGATTTGTATGTGTTGGCTGCTGTCCTTAAAGATGTAAGGAAATGCTTAGAGTCGGGCTGATTTGTATGTTTCTGGTAAAAATATTTTTCATCATCAGGGAAAATTACCCCTGGGTTAGGGTACCATTGTATTTATTCCAGCAGTGATTCTAAGGCATGGTTTATGGAGGAGGGTCTGCAGTTTGTGTCATTGAGGCTGTTCTTACCTAGATCAGATTCTTCCTTTGATAAGTTTGGATAATTGGTATAAAAATACATTATGTGAATGGGGCCTGATATCCATGCCTTTGATTTTTACAAGGGTGTCTTGACAATCTGAGTGAATGCCAGTTAGTCTCTGGGCCCATTAAGGCAACTCGTAAATGTTCATGGTGGACAAATGAGCAGCTTACATAACTGTTAGTCTTTGTTGAGATGTAATCAATTTTTGAGTTAAGATGATCTTTATCAAAGGGGAATATCCACAGCTGCACAATGCAAGGCCCTGTACTGTAAGGTTTTAGAATAGAACTGTAATTGAAATGCTTAAACAATCATGTTAACAAGAAACATTTTTTTTCCAAATATTTCTTAAAAAAACTTCAAATCTTGAGAACTTTTACATTAAATGATATATCTTGGTTTTATTTTCTCTGATAAGAAGATGCAAAGTGTGTGGGGTGAAATAAATATGTTTCTGGATGATACCATCTTGGCATTTATGCACATTCTTTTCTAAATATATTCTTTATCTTAGCTGTCTTGAAGTACTTTTAATATAATTAAAAGCACAGAATGAATGCCAGACTTGTCAATTCCAACAACAAAGTGCTGAAATTTTCAGTGAAACGGAGAGATCCATCTCCCACACATTGTAATGAATAGGTTCATAAAAGGAAAACAGTTTAATTACATTTTAGTTCATGGATTGGTAATAGGCTGGAGTATCTAAATTGAATAATGTGATTCTGGTAATAATTATGTGTAAATGAACTTGTTTAAATGATATTTTACAGCTTCTTTATAAAATTACAGCTAGAGGCAATCCAGTGATAGACAGACAAAGGCCATGCAAAAATTATCATAAACTATTAGCTTGTTTGCAAAGGGTTTTATGTTAATCTTTTAGTACTTAAAGCACTCTGCAATTAACATATCACGGGGAGCTGCCTCGCAGCAAAGGCATGCAAATTAAAGTGCTCAGATAAAAAGCCATTCACATAAAAAAAAAATCAAAGAAAGGGTGGCATAGTACTCAAAGGGTACTGGTTTTATATTCGAGATTAAGGAGGTGTAATGATTGTGTTATCTAACTAGGGTTGTAATTAAAGCTTTTCTCTTGCAGACATGACAATAGATACAGCATTGATTTAGTTGTTTTAATTGTGAAAGTCATTTTATTTCAGGGCAGAAGATATGAATAGCCTAAATCAAAGGGCTAGAAGATTGCTTTGTTGATAGTACTTGTTCAACAGCTGCCTTGTTGCTTAATACACAAACGGGGAGAATGGTGAAAGAGATCCTGGGAGGTGCTCCGTGTTGTAATTCTCCTGCTGGTTTCCTTTCCTTTCATGAAAAAGGCAAGGATCTGTGTTCTGATTGTAAACAAGCAATCTTTTCATACATCACCGATGTTTTTCCTCCCTTAGTTTCCTCAGAACAAAAGAAGCCATAAAAGCCTTGAACTAACTTTTACTACAGCTCTTTCCAAACTACAGAAGTTTTTGTAATAAAACCATCATCTGCTCTTGGGGATATCACACTTTTAGTGGCAAACAAAAAGTCTCCATGTGGCTGTAATTCCTGTTATCAGAAATGCCACTGTAACAAAAGGGATGTGCTGTGGGGAATTGGATGTTAGATTTTATTTACATTATGTTTGTGGCTGTACAGCCTCCACAGTGTTAGGTTGGGAAGGGGTGACGTGTGTGTCCCCCCCCCATCACTATAGTAACGGAGTAGAAAATGAATGATCAAAATAAAAAACATCTGGCTAGGTTCTCAGCTGGCATACATAGCTGTCTTGTCTATTCTTGGTAGCAGGAAAAGGCAAGGCACAGTAGCTGATGTGGGAATAAACTGGATTGAACCTAGGGTGGATACAGTTGATTGGTTTGAAATTCCTCTCGGGTATGGAAAGAGTTAACTCAATATGACATGTCAGTATAGCTTATTTCTTCCGTGATGTGGAAGGTGTTATCTCAATATGTGACTACATGCATGCAAGAGGAACTGTATCACTTTTCATTGTACCAGTATACTTGGAAGTATCTACAGTCTATAACAGACAAGATGTGAGAAGTAAATGTGTGTTTTCTCTTTCCTTACAAAACCAAAACAGGGGTTAAAATGGTGCATGGTCTCACATAATACGAACTATCCCAAATTCACTTGGAGACTTTGTGAGAGACTCAAATATACAGTAATAAGTCTGGCTTTCTGCCAGCAGACCTGCACATTTCCTAATTTGGGTTTAAAGTAGGAGCCAATATGTCACAAGAGAAACTGTTCTCTTGTAATTATAAGCAGTAGAGACTGGTGACACTTTTTCTCTGGGACTACACTCCACTGCTGGTCCCTACACTTATTGCTGCTGGAATATTGGGTTAAATTCACATTTTTTTCCCCATAATTTTCAAAGCCCTCCATGGAACTGGCTCAAACTATCTAAGAAATTGCTTTTTTCCAACTGTAGTGACAGATTCCCGTGACAGCTACGTTTCACAGGAACTATGAAACTGTCAACCTTGAGGATGATGCTTGTGAGAGTAACAGACAGAGCTTTCTCAGCAGCTGGCTCAAGGCTGTGGAGCCTAGTTCTGGAGGAGGATAGAATGTCCACAAATCTCACTCCTTTCAAAGCTGTGTAAAATTTGCTCATTCAGCTGATGTTATTCACAGCCAGAGGAGAGACAGTGATGAATAAAGTAAAAGGTGGAAGACACTGTGGGCAGAAAAAGTTCCTGGGGAAAGCATAGAAATGAGACCATCTGACAACTCCTGTAGCAGGGTGGTTATAACCTTTGTCCAAATAATCATACTGGGGAGCATGGCTTGCTTATTTTGGAAGCGCTGGAAAGACAGAGTTGTAAAAATGGTCTGAGATTTTGAGCCTGACTTCTAAGCCAAGCCAATAGATTCCAGCTCTGTGTGGGGCTACAGCTAAGATAGTTTGATTAGCATTTAGCATACATTGTGGTCTGTATTTATTTATATTTATGTATGTATATATAGACTGTTGAAATTCATATGTGTGTGATATTATCAATGCAAAAAGTTTTAGGTTTTAGAATTGTTATATCATTCAGCCCCGAATGGAAGAATCATCCACCTACATTTGCATAAGCTTCATTACTACCTCCTCCCACCTTCAAATGTTTACTGGAGTAGCTATTTCTTGCCTAAAATATTTTTGAAAAAAAAAATCTGAGGAGAAGTAAAAAGGATCTTCTGGGTGTTTTGCAGTATATTGTGTAAGAATTTTTGGTGTTTTTTTCTGGAAGGTAGAATTTTTTGTAGCTATTATGTGGACTTTATTGTATCTTACTGAGGCTTTATCTTTTGTCTTACAGGCTCTCATAGTTACAGGCTTCTACTCCTCTAATGACAGAGAACGTTAAGGTAGAATATCATCTCAGTTCATCTGGTTCTTCATTTAGTATGAAAAGTCATACTGAAGATGCAAAGATATGCCTAGATAAGTTGTGGTAGGTGTATCTGTAGCCCTCTGTAGCTGTTATCAATATTTACTTTTTACATGGGGAAGAATACAGGGTAATACTGTTTAAGAAGGCACAATCAGATAGCATAAAAGCATTTTAAGAAACTAATTCTGCTTAAAGAATTGGTGTAACCTCTTTTGCATAGAATGACATTATTTCTAAAAAGTATTCATTGATTGTTACAAAAAAAAAAAAACAAACCCCAAAACAAACCAGCATTTTAAAGCTGTTAACTGTATTAAAGTATTTAGCAATTCAGTGAAAGATCATCTATTAGCAAGATCTTTAAAGCATCTGCAGAGGTCTCTGAACAGGGCTTTGTAAATTTCTTTTTTATTTATTTTCAAGAGACTGTTTCCAGTATAACTCCCACTGGAAATGTACATGATCTATTACTCTATAGGAAAAGGATTTCTTGTAAGCCAAGTGCCTTAGGCTCTCAAGAACTGTACTGATGACTAGAAACTTGCCAGTAACTTGAGTCTATCGCAAGACTAGACATCTGAGGGGTGAAAAAAAAAAAAAAGGTTTACAGTGCCTCTCATTAGAATTATGTGTACATAGTAATTGACACAAACAGATGTACATTTTGAAAGCATTCCAAGAGTAATCTTTTTGTCTAAGTGGTAAAGTTCTAGTCAAGTAATACTGTCTACCTGTAACTTCTGGCTTTGGATTTCTCCCAGGCTTGAATGCTCATTACACTTAACCTGGAGTCAAAGATTTGATCCTGTTCAGACATTATTTCTCATGTAAGGCCTTTGTTGCTTTCTCATGGACACAGCTCCCCTTTTGGCCTGGTTGTTTCTCGGTTAAACCAATCTCTTCCATGGAAGTCTATCCCTCAGTTATGCTCTCCCGATCAAATTTTCTGTGGGTTTTTTTAGTGTTATTAGTGGGACATACTGAGTTCACTCCGGAATGTCTTAAGTTTGCTGTTTTTCTAATGAGGAATTCTGCTGCTGAAGACACTGTTATTTCACTGGGACTAAAGTTGTTTTTGCCAAAGTTTCTTTCTTCCTGATAACTAATGAGAAGAGCATGTATTCAGTGCTTTGGTCAATCGCCATCTGTGCTTGTGCTTAATGCTTGCTTATTGTTGCGACGTCATTGCTCTGAATTCTGAAACTCATATTAAGATATAGACCTTGTAACTGTGCACTTAGTAATAGCAGACTTCCAAGTAAGGTAAAAAAAATAATGGATGAATACATGGCCACTGTGATCTTTAGCAATTGTTAAAGGTGTAGGAATTGTTAAAAGCGATGGAAGATTAGTGTAATTCAAGTTCATTCAGTATTGCAGAAAGAATATCCTTAGAGTTATGAAATGCCCACATCATTGAACAGCTCAGTTTATGTGGATCAAGTTATATGACATATATATCCTACACCAGGTACAATGGAAGGTAATAATCCATAATTAAGAGTTCTTTAGGTATTGTGGTCAAAGCATGTGATTATTCAAAACAAGTTGCTTTGGTAACTCAGTTGTCATTAGTTAAGCTAGAGAGTTCCCAAAGAAACTGAAGGACAAATGAGTTCAGGCTCTGACTACAGCTGAAAATAGATGCCATCAAGACTGGAATATTTCACGTATTAGGAAAGGGTAATAATCTGAAAAGCATGCTTAATCTGAAAAGATTACTAATTTCTAAAAATTAATCTTAATTATATATAGATTATGTATCATGAGTGGACAGGTTTTCTTGTGCTTCCTTCAAATTCTGCTCTTGTAGTCTGTGTTTGCCCCTCCAGATTCCTCGAGTACTGCTGCATTTTTCCAGTAAGAATTGTTTCTTTTTGTAAGTAGATGGTTTTAGTGTTTGTTTTGTTGTTTTTTTGGTTTTTTCCTTTTCTTTTGGGGTAGACGTCTGTCCACAGGTAAGATAGAGAACTAACAACAACAGAAAATGGTCTTTATTGTCAAAACAGGAACGTATTCCTGGGCAAATACTGACCTAAGCTGTAGCAGGCAAGTGTCTGAGAGTCATCTTTGTGCTAGATCAGCCCTTGGCATTGGAACAGATCACATGGGTCCATCTGCTATGTACCACTTCTCAGACAGGTGTTTTTCCTTCACTTGTTTTTTTCTGAATCTTCTGCAGGATTGCAGTTTATTTCAGCTTCCAGAAAACCAAGGCAAGTTGTAGTGCTGGGACAGAAATATGCACTACACCTGCAAAAATGGGGGTAATAGCACTCTTTGATGGGGAAAGTATGAAAATATGTTTATAGCAGATGAATGGAAGTTAGGGCCTTCTATCTGATCCAGTGATCCCTGTCTGTGATTGTTGTGCTTTGACCAATAGAGACAGAACCAAGTTATCTGTGTCATCTTCTAGAGACATGTCATTGTTTCAAATTCATAAATTGCAGCTAGAATAAACAAGAAAATTTGATGTAGAATAAAGCAGGGACATGGGAGAAATGGAGACGTAATACAGTGGATGATAGAGAGAAAACAATGGGACGGAAGTCCTCTAGTTACAGCCTGGGTCAGAATCTTTGGTCATTGAGATAGTTTGATGTTCTTGAACTTGTGAGATGATTCAGCTGTCATTGCACTCTCAAAGACAAAATTTGAAAACTGAGACAAAGTAAGGTGCATGGCAGTGGAGCTTCTGCTTTCAGGTCAGGGTAGGTAAGTAAAGGAAATGTTTTACCCACTTTTCACAGTCATTCTAGTAATGTCTGTTCACCTGCACCAAGGGAAAAAAACAAATAAAGAAATCAAAACAAAACATCAAAAAACCCAAACAAACAAACAAACAAAAAACAAAAACAAAAAAACCCACACATGCACACAAAAAACCCAAAATGCAAACAAACAAAACCTCACCCAAAACAAAACAAAATGAAAACCTGACAAAAAAACCCAAATCAACAAACCAACCCTGAAATGAAAAATGGAATTAACGAGAGAAAATTGTGAATCTAGCATTGGCCTCAAAAAATGAGCTGAAAGCTTAGAAAGGGAAAAGCTTACTAAGCAGTTCTAACAAGAAAAACAAACAGTTCTATATGTTAACTTCACCATGTGTTTAGTCTGAGAGGAACAAAGCAATCCCTGGAAAAAGACAGACAATATCATCCCCCACACTTAGCAGCACAAAAGATGGGTGGCACCATTACGGTATGAAACCTGCACAGTACATGTAATATTTTTTATTTAAACTGTGTAGAACAGAAATCTCTGAATATATAGAAATGTTCTTTTGAGTGGAATGGCAAAGCTGTGCTGAATCCTTCAGTACTCGCATGTAGTACAGAAATAGCCTCCAGCATCGACTGTTTATTTATCAATTGTTAATTGAGTTGATGTTTACTCATGATTGCAAACAGATGATTAATTTATAGCTGAGTGTTATTACTATGATAGCAAAGAGATCATTAGAAAGAAGGATTATAATAGGGTTCTCTGCACTTGTAAGGCTAGTAATAAAGATTGACTAATATAATTAGATAAAGCTTTGTAACAAATACTATTAAATTGAATCTGGACTTTATTTAAATGCACTGGCCTGTTATCTAAAATGTATTAGCAGAGTGTGTGGGTTAAGTAGAACCCCTGCCTACGCTGTTTACTGTCTCCTTCAGAGATTAAAATAGCTCTATACTTGTTGGTTAAATTGCAATATTATGCTCTATGCATGAATATTAATTCCATTGAAAACTAAAAAAAAATTGCTGTAGCAAAAGAAAAATATGGTATTTGCTTTCAATTTTAGCATGAGATGATTTCCAACTTTAATTTTGATGATAGGTTAACCAAACTTAATTCAAGAAGATGGTATTGGACTTTTTCATTTGCTGAGCCTGGTAACTCTTTTGCATAATTCTGTTTAATGGAAGGCAGAGTAAGTCTTTTGTGGGAATCCAATGACAATTGGATTACAATTAAGGAGTATTTGATTTTTTAAAAAATTTTCTTGGATGCATGGAAAGCAACAACAAAAGCTGAAGTGGAATGGGACAAAGCCTATCCAAATGTTGATCTACCTCCATCCTTCTTCTTTCCCTCTTTCTTTTATACCTTTATTTTTTTTTTTTTTTTTTTTGGACAGTGTATATTATTTCATGAAGCTAGTCCAAATTGGCTAGAGCTCTATACAGATTTATCTGTTGTGTTCCATGTTATGTACTATGTTTTATGTATGGTATGTAGAGGCTCTTCTTTGGCCCACTTGTATTTGTTGGGACAGATGTAATATGAAACTAGTGTGAAAAAGAATAGGTGAATATTTTAAGAGTATTTTAATGCAGGATGAGAAGACATACAGACAGAACTTGCAGCTGTAATGTAAACATTCTAGCAGCAGGCATTTCAAGTTGTTTGAAATGTAATGACACCATGGCAAATAGTGAAATAATATTACAGGGACTAGAAAACTGGACTACAAAACTAGATACTTTTTTTTTAGAACCATAATAGGTTACACTCTAACTACTCTGTGGTTGCATGAAAGTTGAATGCAAAATTTCACCTCTTTATTGACAGTTTCTTTATGGGCAGAGAAACACAGTTCTCACCTTCTGTGGCCTGAGCAATTGAAGACTTAGTGTCTTCTGGGGTTGCTTCCACTACAGACTGCCAGATTGTGAACTCTCAGGCTATGAAAAAATGCTTTCATCCTGATAGGTGCTGAGTCTCAAATGAATTATTTTGAGGTTATTTCTTCCTAGGCACCTATCAATAACTTCTTCCAAAAGACCACAGAGCATTTGTGTTCAGCTGAGACTTGAAACCTTTATAATATTTGAAATGGGAACTGAAAAGTTCTTGTGCTGTGGTTAGAAAGGGCTCCCACTGGACTGCGCAATTACTGTTAGGCTGCTCTGCTAGCTGTGTGTTCTGTGTTCAGATACACGATACTCTTCACAGTTAGCAAAACTGACAGGTCTACAGTCATGTTGCTACCTGCATCCAAAATTTACTCAAATATTTTAGTACTAAAAAAAATAAATAAAAAAATCTGTGTGTTATTTTCATTCTGCACTGTGGAATTTCTTTGTTGTAAGAAGAGATGTGGAATAGATAAATTTATATAAACTATTTGATTACTAAAGATATTTAGAAGAAATGTTGAAAGCCCGAGGTTCAAGAATAACAAACTGGGCAAGAGCTTGAGCTACAGGTTCCTTACACAAAATGCTGTCACTGTCACATGAGTGGGTACGAATATGAAAAGTTTAAATACTCCCCATAGAAATGACTTGGGAAGGATTAATAATGACTCAACATAGTCTCAGAGAGACTCTGAGACTTCATGGAGAGTTTGCATAGAAAGGGTCTGCTAGTTTGAACCTGGCACAGCAAGTGAAGAGAGCCTTTTGATCTGGCTGACTTGATGGGACATGGGATGAAGCAGACTTTAATCACAAGTGAATAATAAATCATTCCCAAAATATGATTTGTCTTTCCTAGAGAAAGTAAATTTGTTTTAAACTATGTGGGGAAAATTGAATTTTTTTAATGCTTTGTATAAATCTGTTGGCAAGTTTTAGCATTATCAGTTTTCACCAGCACTCTGTCCCAGGGCTGTCAATTTGACTATGCTGAAAAGTAAGTTGTCATTCTCAAACAACTCTTGTCACCTGCTTGCCTTCTGAAATAGTGCAGAGGGGGGTGTTTAAAAAACAGGTGGGATGAGAAATGAAGAGGGAAGCATCCAAGAATGGAGTTGAAGGCAAAATAGAGAAATGTAGAAAAATGCTATCTCAGTCTGAGTTTGAGAAACCTACATGTTAGGAATACATTTGAAGAAACACAGTCCATAGAGACTGTGTCATCCTATTTAGAATTTGTTCCTTTATGAGACTAAAACATGCTGTGTTTTCCCCGTGACAAATGTGCAGTCTGAAGCCCCAGCACACAGGGTGAGATTTGAATGGGTCTCAAGGAAGCAAAACAGCCACTTGTAAGCAATTCACAGAAACCCAGAGGTAATGGGGGGAAAATCTGGTTTCAGATCAAGTTTGTATGGAAATAGCTCAAGGATTTTTCTAAGAAGCAATTAGAACTGGAAAAACCTGGGGCTGATTGTCTTAAATAGTGTTCCTTATGAACTGATGAAGGTTTTCGCTTTCAAAAAACATATAGTAGTGTTAGTGGAGCACCTTCCATAGAGATTTTAATTTTCATCCTAGAACCTGTCGTCTCTAAAGTACCTGGTATTAGTGGTGCTTGTAATCAGTCCCAGTTGCAATGGACCAGTACTTTGCATAGTGCATTATATTTACTCTTAGAAATCCTGTACATAAATTAAAAGACTCCTGTTTTTTTCTACTGTTAATGTAGAATTGAATAAATTGTAAAAAATAAGTTGTCATTACTGCTTTATTCCACTTTCTGCTCTTCCTTTGGATTTAGATCCTTTATTGTTAGGTTATATACTCTGGAGACATTAAACAAGGGGGGTTGGGGTGTGTGTGTGTGTGAAGTAAGCATTCTTTACAGACATTTCTAAAAACTGGCACATAGCTGGCATGTGAAAAGCTGTCATGATAATCAAATCTTTGATAGATTTGACAATGATATACTTGCAGATAAATCCACGCAATCCCAAGAGAAATCAAATAGGTACTTAATGCTTCTCAAATACAGGCCATTTTATTCAGTTGCTGAACATTAAGCATAGAATTAGATAATTTTAGCTAGTGTATATAGAACAAGTTGACTTGTTTTGTTTTCTTCTAATCTTCTTCAAAGTTTCTAGGCCAGCCTTTCAGTGAAGAATATACAATATTGTAGTTGTTTGATAAGTCTTGCAACACAAAAAAAAGAAAAGGCAGCATAGTACAGCTGGTGTTTTTAAAGTAATAGTTGTTTGACAACCTTAGAGATATTATAATTGTAATTCATTGAGTAGGGCTCTATGAGGAAGCAGAAGTCCCTGTTGGAACTACTCCACAGTTTCCCAGCTGTTATCTGTTTTCTTCACACAAAGAGAACTTGAATCACATCTTAAGCCTTCAAGAATGTATGGTGTGCTGGATGTAGTGTGTATTTAATTCTGGACTGGAAAATGAAGCCAATGTAAACTCTAGTTATTGCTGTGCCTTTTCATTTCTCTGACATCAGACACAAAAGGTCATGACTGCTTATGTCCCATTTAAAACATTAAAAGTAAAGATTCAGAAAAATAAAAAATTGCAGTGTCTTAATTAAACGCTTCCAGAGAAACAGTCTGTTTACAAGTGAAACCTGTGGCCCTGTTTATATTCATATATGCCATTTCTTACAGCGGTGAAATTTGGAGGTAGGTGAAAGAAAATGGCCCTCATCTCCAAAATCGAATGGTGTTTGACCAGTCTTCATTCTACATTTACTAGGGAGTACTTTTTCAAACAAACCATCTTGTAAGTCTGTTGTCTGTCTGACTGGGGTGGAACCATGGGATTGTGCCTTGCTTTTTGAGGACTTAAATTTGCACAAAAGGGTGGAGCAGAAGTGATCAAAATCCCAAAACTCACTGTGGAGTGGTGATCCAGTATGCAGTGTTAGCCCTGTTGAGTCTTCTATGCTTTTTTACAAATCCAAAAAGCTAGTTTAGGATTACTCAGCTTACAAAAGAGCTGCAGAGCAAAGGATTAGCTCAGCTGATGTTTGTTCTTTTAATGCTTTTTGTTTATATTAAGGAAAGGAGGTTGTCATTTCTGTTACAGTCTCAAAGAGTGTGTTAAGATTGAAACAACATGGGTTTAAATGAGAAAAAGACAGCCATTTACAACAGAGAAATAACTTCAGATTTTTTTTTTTTTCCCCCTCACTTAAAATAGAGAAGAAACAGAAACTGGACCCAGCAAAGCTTCTAATTGATTTGTAAAAGAAACCCACTAAATGCCTATGAATATAACTAAAGAGAGAGTAATCTTAATCAATATAGAATAAGTAAACTATTCAGCCTGGTGAATAGCAGGAAAAAACCCAAAACCCTTGGATTCAAAGAACTATAGTGAAATTTGTCCTGAAAATTATTCACTGGTGGTGCTGAACATTTGTCATCTCTTATGGATTTGTAGTATAAATTTTCATATGTAATTCAAACATTAGGACTGCTGAAGAAATTGTCATTGACAATTTCTTCTTTAAATTAGTATAATTGTTAAAGAGGTGTTAAAGAAGGCCATAAAATGAAAGTGTTTACTTATGTAAGATTATTTTTTTAATATCACTTGATACCATATTTTTCACTGAATATTCGTTTTACAATGACTTACATAGTTAAGTGTTATTGACTATAGATATGTTATACAGTTAGATATCATAGTCAATAGTTATGTATATTAATAGATATATCAATATATTGACTCTATAGTATATTGACTATATTATACATAGACATATGTATAACAGCTAGAGGAACAGCCATTGTTAATTAATATGCAAAATGTAATGCATTTAGCTCTTGTGATAATTTTTTGCTTTTATTGGGAGGAAAAAAAGGAAAAAATATTTTCTCTAAAGAGACACATATAAGATGCCTTGAACTTAGATTTTAATCAATATTCCTGCATCTGTCTCAAAACTCAATAGTAGTCCTGCATTACTGCTAAATATGTTAGATATTCCACTATTTCTCTTCCTTCTGTTTCTCCTCTTTTTTAACAAAAGATAGAAAAAGCAATGACCACTGAGTTAGAAAAGCTTTACAAGTAACTGCAATTTGTAATATTTCCTAGGATAAGCTTTAGCATGTTGTCACCTTAGACTACAGAATTTTAAGACTTTTTTAATACAGAAAGCTGGACAAATCCTTTCAAGCATAGCCTGTGTGACAAAGTTTGCATGGCCAAAGTGCTTGTTCAAGGAACATGATTTTAGAGTCTGCATCAGCTAGAGCCATATTAATCTTTTCTTTCTAAAATGCTGGATCAGATTTGTGCATATTGGTGTCAGACATAATATTTCATGTACTTGATGTATTTAATGAATTTGAAATCACTCTCTTATTTGGTCTTCATTTTTGAATGTTCCAAATGCTAAATAGAAGTGAAAGCAAGGAATTCCAAAAAAGGCTGAGTGAATAAACTGTCCGCTTGGTGCTCAGTGAAAATTTCAGTGAAATTTGACTGTTCAGTTCCCTGATGCTCTTTAAAAATTCTGGTCAAAGCGTAGGTATACAGGAAGTAAAAAAACAACAACTTTCTCATGAATACAGTGACATTTGGGTTTAGGAGTTCACGTTGCAGGGAAGTGGCAGGACTTTGCCCTGTCTATGTAAAATGTGTTTTACTTGGTTTCGGGGTGCTTAGCTAGTGATGGATGATTCAGTCCAATTGCTAGCTTTGTGTACTTACAGTCTGTCTCTGATATGCTTTGAACTCTGGATGAATTTTTACATGGCTTTACATGAGTACTCGTGAAAACAGGAGCAAGCAATTTCATTGCCAAATCTCAGATGGCCAACCTGGTGCAACTGCTATAATTTTTGTAGGTGACTTGAGAAATATAGTTATTATCCAGCAGTGGGGAACAATGAATGTGTTAATGGCTAGACTGGCAGGGCTGCACTTGAGGTATTCAGAATAAATACCTTAGTCAGCAGTCACAGGTGGGAAAAAATACCTTGGACTGTGAAGAATATCACAAGTGCTTGATTCATTTTTTTACAGTGCTCCATCAAATTACTTTACCTGAGGCTTAGTCCTCAGCAGCTGCAAGAAGGTTTGTTCAGTGAAGGCCAAACTGGTGTAGAGGGAAGAAGGAAAGACTCTGTCGAACCTTTGAGCAAGGTTTCCAAACTCTAACCACTAACTTTCTACTTGTAGGACGTTGTTCTTGATCAGTCAAGAGAACAAATATTCCTTTCATTCTTAATGCCTTGTGTTTGCAGGATCTGGGCTTTCACTGTCTTAAACAGAGGTATTTGTAGAATGTCTTTATTTCAGCAAGAGGGGCTAAAACTACCAAATTTTAGCTGCTTCTGCAGAAAAACCCTGAAGTACAAGACTTTTTTTTTCTTCGGGCACTATTAAATCACTGGGTACTTTGAGGGAATGGTTGGTTATGGCTAGTGTATTACAACTGCAAGTCCATTTCCCAACTGAAAATAACATTGTGATGGTGAATATTTGAGAGCTTTGTAGCACAGAACAAGACCTAATAAATGGTATCTTAATGCTGGCATTCATCTGTTTGTTGAATGGGCCATGCAGAGGAGAGGTGTGGTGGAAGGCATCATGGACACATGATTTTGAGTAAAATAGACGTCAATGCACAAGCCCTCTAAACAATGGAGATTTTTGTTTCAGGCTAGCCCTGGAAGCTCTAAAAAGCTCTGGTTTTCCCTCTCCAGTCCCATGTAAATTGTGAATAAGGATTTTATTTTTGTCACTCTAAAGTGTGTGGTTGTGCAGTGAGAGAGGGACCTTTCACCTTAAAACAAAAAAACTGATACTGACATGCAGTAGGCAAGAATACAAGATGCAGGCCAAGTGAGTAAATCCCCCATGAAAAGCATAACACTGGAAAACCCTACAGTCTTGCCATAAACTGCACAGATGTATGGTCTGATGGTTGGTGCAAACATGTTAATTACAATTTGCCACATCTCATGTGATAATGAATCTTTTTAAATTTAAATCCCATCAGCTATGGGTTTAATTAGACCTTTCTAAAACTAGGTAGTTTTGTTCATATCATGGTGGTTACAAGCACAGGAAAAATTTGAAATATGTTTTTGAAATGTTATTAAAGAGCAAATAACCAAACTCAGTGCTGCTTTATTTATCTGGGGTGAACAGATGAAAGAAAATTGGTTTCTAAGTAGATTACTTTCAAGATAAAGTGTTTAATTTTATTAAAGTTTAACTAAACCTGACATACATATTTTCAAATTTTTAAGACATGATGCTATTAAACACAAGATTTCTTAAGGTTTTAGGCATTGTGGTATACCATGTGATCCTGTGAAATATCATTCATGATTTTCAAGTAGACACTGAAATGAAAGTTAAAGAAGCATTTATATATTGCGCATATTAATGGCATTATAAATACTTCTAACTGTCCTAATTATATATATAAAATCTACCATAAACTGTATTCATCGATAGAAAGTGGATCAATGCTTAATACTAAATCATCTTCTTTAAAATAGTTTGTCAAAGAGTGTACAGATATTTAATGTCTTTAGCATATATCTTTAATTTCAGCATGTTAGGGTTGTGGGACATGCTTGTCTGTCTTAGACTCTTTGAAGATGCCCCATAGGTTTTTTTTAAGATCAAATCACACCTCACAAAAACACTTAATTGAGTCCATGTTCCTCTTTTGTTTTGGTCTCCAAAAGCATTAAAAACAGTCACTAAAAATAAGCCGTCCTTATAGTGGAGTTACAGTGTGAACTGGATCTCTGTGAAGCTGTTTAGAAAACACACTTCCTATTTAAGGTTATCTTCACTCATTTCTTTCAGTATCATGTGAACATTTAACAAAATAGCTGACATTCCTATCATAGTGCTGTGCGTATTCTTCTCCTGTCCTATGTGGCTACTTCCCACATTTGTCAAGGCAAAGGTTGAAGGGGCTATGGACAAGGGAAATAGGTCTCCCATTCATTCCTATCTGTCAGGAGTTCACTTTGTCATGATAACATTCAAGGAGTATATTTATCTGTCCTGCTACTGGAGGTTAAAGCAAGGGTAAAAAAAGGAGAAGGAAAGAAATCATGTTTTAAAAGTTTACAAATTCTGCTGCAAAGACTGTAAACAGAGAGAGGCTTGCAGTGGAATGTGTAAAATACTGCTGCATTGATAGCAATGAGGCGGCTAGCTGCTACAAATCCACTCGTATAAACAGAGGAACTCTTGCTGCAGATTTGGTCTGTTTTGGCTTAAAGTCTGAGGAACACATTGCTTTCAAAGTGAATTCTTAGGTGTCACTTCCCATAACTTATAGCAGAAGATTACAAAGCTACTGATATAACATATTAGTTTGATGGACAGAATTATACCCCCAACGCTTCCTGCTCTCCCCAATGACGCACACTAACTTAGTGTGCTGTGACAGCTGCCTTGATTTACCACCAGGCTGGGAGGCCAAGTGGGAGAGGGAACATTCACATGAACGCAGGGGCTGATACTGGCCCACAGCCTAGTTTATAAAGCTGCCCTGTAATTCACCACAAATGTGTCACCATTAAAAGGGAAAAAAGGATTGCAGATAATAAATACTCTTTAATTTATTAGCTAACAACAAAGAGATCAGAGCCAGTTGTGATGTGATTGTTTGACATAATATTGTCAAGGAAAAAAGCTAAGTTGACCAAAGATGTATATTACACATTCAAGCAGATGCATCAACTCTTGGCTTGTCACAAGCGGAGCTAAACAAAACGCCAAACAGAGGAGAGAACTGGCAAACAGCACAGTCATTTATCTCTGAAAGAGACATATTCAAGAGCAAGTGAAATAAGACATAGTTCTTTGGGCTTGGTCAAGGGCCAAGTTCTAACTATTATAAATTAAATGTTTTGTGTATCGTATTTGGCAACTGTAGCAGCTCTTACCATCTTGGTCATGGTAGGAGAGTGTTACATTTTCCTGTCTCCTTTTGCCAGAATGATGGCTTTTGTTGTGGGGGACAATATTAGAATGTGTGTCTGCATACCAATAGCCACAATGCATGCTATAAAAAAAAGCATATAGGTTTTGCAAATACAAGAAAGAACTGTTAGGCTACACAATCCACGCAATTTGGAATTTGAATTTTCCAAAGAAAACTTTAAGTCGTCATAACTTTCATAATTTTGCTTTCTGGCTTGTTTGAGTTCACAGAATATAGTCATCAATAAAATTCTTTCAGGTTCATATGCTTTTAATCTGAGATTTGAACTTCATGTAGTTTATTTTGAGGAACCTTTGCTTTTTGTTTTATGTGAGCATTCTTCATGCCACCACAGTTTGCTTGGTGTCAGCATTTCCACTATAAATTATTCTTGAGTGGTTTGGATGTCAGCTGTAAAAATTTTTTGCCCTGGTTTGAAAACTGATGCACAGAATCAGAGTGTGCAGATTGTGTTTATGCAAGCACATGCACATATCTTTTAAAAAAAGAAAAATAATATTTAAAATTAGATTCATTAGTATTATCCTAGAACATGGGTATCATGCTATACAGTCCCAAATGTGCCTCATCAATGTTGCACATTACATTATAGTATTGGTGGCAAGTAAGTAACATGCAATGGCCCGGCTCTTGATTGTTCACCATTTGGTGCAAAACTGGAGTAAATTCAGTGGAGTATCTCCAGATGTATCGTAGGCTAAGTGAATGCTAAAATTTCTGAATGGTGTAAGGTAAGCTGCATTTTGTATGATACTCTTATACACACACTTAAGATGCATTAAACATGTAAATCTGTAGCTGAAAAATACGTAGATTGAGCTAAAACAATGTCTTTCATATTATCAGTACAAAGACCTGGGGGATCAGTTATTATTTGGGGTGCTTTTTTGTGTGTCTGTTGCAAAAATTATGTAGTTCTCTTCCCTCGCATCTCCATGTTTCAGAAATACAAAAACTTAGGAAGTGTTGTTACTTCTGTTGAATAGAAAATGTTATTTTCACTGATGATTATTCTAGTGCAAGACCTGAGCGTTATTTAAACTCTCAAGTAAAAGCCCAAATCAATTTTTTTTTTGTTGTACGTGGTCTTCAAGATGAGCCTTTGCAGATGTATAAAAATTTCCCATAGTTAAAGGTCTATGAAACTATTCTCTTGAACATCAGAAACATCATCCTACAAACCTGAAAAAACTGAACTGCAGAAATTTTGTCTGCTTTTAGTACACTGACATTGTCTTCTGTGTTCAGTCTGTGAAAGTTTGTAATGGAAACTGAAAGTTCCTATATTCTTTAAGGACTTGCCCTTCCTTCATTTCACTTGACAGCTAGATCATACAGTGGTTCTCTGAAATAGGAGAGGGGAGATATAATGCATGGTGAGGAATGGATAGAGGCTCAAGTCATCCCCTCTCTGTTGGGAGGCTGAAAATTCTCAGGATGATCCAGGTCAGCAGCTCTGAAAGTCAATGTGCATCTTGGCACAGGAGCATGCAGATGTGTCTGGGTCTCTACAGTAACATGGCTTTCCAGATGTTGAGCAGCCGGGGAATAGGACCCTCTCTGGAGGTAGGGATGGAGCAGGGGACCTTCCTGCACATTTTATGATCTTTGCTTTCAGGACAGTACATATCCCATGTTTCACCAACCTGTCTGTGATGAGTAATTAAAGGAAACTTTTGAGATGATACCATAAATGAAAAAGAGAAAAGGGAACAAGCTGTGCCAAAAGTGGTAACTTAAACTGCTCCATTCTGATGAGCAGGGCAGTCAGCTCCAAGGAAGAGGGAGCCAACGTGTGCTAAACATGGCAAAGCATGATTTGGGATTGACAAAGAGCAGTGTGGAGTCCACTTTGTGGCATTGCCCAGAATAACTAATGGCAGATGGATATATAGCAGGAAATACTTTACCACTTCTTAGAGGCAATACCTGCAAGTGTATCATATATATGCAAAGACACAGGAAAAATACAACCTCTGCTTTAAGTGTTTGATGGTCTTTCAGTCCATCTCATTATTCCCAACTCCAGGGACATAGCTGCAGATAAGGTCAAAGTTTATAACCTGCTTATATGTCAAATTAATTTTATGCTGATTTTCATTATAGTTTTTAATAATTCATAATAGTTTTTAATAATAATGTTGATAGTTAATGATTTCTTATACCCCTGTCTTCCAAGTCAAATTACTGTTATAATCTCAATAACTTTTTAATAAAAAGAGGTAGAGATTTAAAATTTCTACATATTATGTGAGAAAAAAAAAAAGGCCTAATTTCCACCTCCAAGTGAAATAAATATATAAAAAGAGAAGGAATCTACATTTCACTAGTATTTCAAATCTAAAGGCTAAAATCCGTAGAACTGTTTCAAAATCATATATCCTGATTTGCAAGGATTATGTTCTTTAAATGATGAGTTATGTTCTTTAAATGCTTGGAGTTTGCTGTTTTGTTTTATTTCTTAAATTCATGAAAGTGAAAAGCAGAGAAAATATGAAGGTGAAATATAATATATATAGGAGACTATTCTAGACTCCTGTAGTTTTCAAAAGAAACATTACAGACTTAACTCCCACGGAATATGACATTTAGAAATTCAGACACAATTCAAATGAATACAACAGCACACCATGGTGTCTTCTAGGAATCATTCTTTATAAAGTTAAAGACTAAAATGTATGTGTTCATGCTTATTAACAGTAACCACATTATGTTTTACCTCAGTGCTCTTTAAATATGAGGTAGCTTACAGAAAATTAATGCAGGGCAGATGAAAAACAAATCACGTTAATACCATACAAATGCTCTAAAGAAAATTAGAAGCAGGATGTAAAACCATATCAAAACAGATACGATGTGCTGAGACACATGACAAAATGGATGTAACAGATGAAGAAATGGTTACAACATGCTGAGGGTTTAATGTAACATTCAGGAAAATTTATATACCTCATACTGAAAAAAATAAAACAAAGCATAATATATACACAAAGGAATTGAATAAAACAGATAAGAGAATCTATTAGAAAATATACTGAACTGAATAAAACATAGCAATACTATAGATTGAATCAAATAAAAATATAACAGACAGCTGTATTGAAATTACTAAAACAAAAAGGCTGGATTTAAACCAAGCTGAGTTGAAATAAAGAAAATATGCAGTTTGTAAAGCTCAGTAAAACTCTGGGTACTGGTCCATCAGGGTCACGTCTCATTTCATCATTTTGGCTGCATGCCACAATCATTGAAGATCATTAAGGTACTGGATTTTGGATAAAGAAGATGTATGATTCATATCTGGCTCTACTAGACAAACTTTTAATTGGATTTTGTCAAAATAACTTACTCTTTCAAGAGCTTCTTATCCCTCCCTCTTTTGCCTTTCCTCTCTCTCCACCCCCCCCACCTTATGTCCCCTCTTGCCTGCTTTCATCTTCTCTCCTCCCTTACTTTCACCTTGTTGCACATGCTCTTGTTCTCATGTGCTTTCATTTGCTTGAATGCTTTCTTCTTCTTTTCTCTTTCCCTCTCACACCTTCTTTTTTCACATGCCCTTTCTTGTGCTCGCTTGTTGTTCTTGCTCATGTGCTCTCTCATTCTTCCTCTCTGTGTTGTGTGGGTAACACTGATTCTGGTATCCTGTTGTGGTTTGTGTTTGTTTGTTTTTATTTTTGTTTGTTTGTTTTGGTTTTTTGTTTATATATATGTATATATTTAATATAAACAATTGAGATTACCAGTAAAAAATTTTACCAGATTAATCATAGTATCACAGAATTTCTGAGGCTGGAATAGACCTCCAAGATCATAAAGTCCAGCCTATGACCCAACACCATGACATCAGCTAGTCCATGTCACTAAGCGCCACATCCAGTCTTTCCTTAAACACCTCCAAGGATGGCGACTCCACCACCTCCCTGGGCAGTCCATTCCACTGTTTAATCACCCTTTCTGTGAGGAAGTGCTTCCTAAGATCCAACCTAAACCTCCCCTGGAGCAGCTTCAGGCTGTGTCCTCTCATCCTGTCACCAGTTGCCTGGGAGAAGAGCCCGACCCCCACCTGACTACACCTTCCCTTCAGGTAGTTGTAGAGTGATGAGGTCCCCCCCTGAGTCTCCTCTTCTCCAGGCTGAACAACCCCAGCTCCCTCAGCCTCTCCTCATAAGACTAAAAGTTGATTTGAAGTCGGATGTGAAAATGCCAATAATTTGAGTGATGATGATTTTCAGAAAGGAAAATTTCACAAAAAACATCTCTCTAGGCTACCTTGTTTGCAACTGAGCAGCTGTCCTCCCAGCTCCACTCATGTTTGTCAAAACTTGAGTTGAAATTCAGATGTGAAGCCTGAGTTTGGAGCACTTTTCTTCTTATTCAAGCAGTAAAATCAGACCTGAGGTTCAGATTTTACTTGCTCCATATTGTGCATATATGATCCATGTTTTGGCTATGTTATTGACTTCAGATATTCACTGGTCTCATTGTTTTTCTTTGGTTTGATTATGCTACAAGCTTTAAAAAATATGATCCTGTACTTCAGGCTTTGAAGGGACAGATTTTAACATTTAGGTTTTCTGTTGTTTCTTCTTTCTTTTTTAAACCTACCCATTAGAAGTCTTAAAAGTTGGAAGGACAACAAGCTCCTATCTCTGTAGTTTTCTTTGCTATTAATCTCGGACTGTAAATGAAAACTGTATTCCTGCCAAGACTGGCTTCGAAAGTTTGCCCTATTAAGTTCATTTCATTGTAATCTTTATTCTAAATGAAGTGTTCATTCTGATTTATCCACAGCTGATGATGACTTGATAGTTTTCTAGTGAAGTAATTCTTGACATAGGAAGCCCTCAGTTAAAGAAAGAGGGACAAGAGAAACTTGGTTTTGTTTGTTTCATATTGGTGTCTTGTGTGGAAGGAATTTGACTTTTGTGCTATTTGATTATTAAATGAAAACAGCACATGAAAATGTGCATTACAGTAGAATACCTGAGCTTTTCTTCCAGTAATGAAGTCCACATTGGTAGGTACCCCAATGTAACAGGATATATAAAGTGAGGTAACTGGTGCTGAAAGCTCAGTATCCCCACTGTAGGCATTGAAGTAACTGAGAGGTGGAAAACTTCATTTTATGTTCTGTACCTCTAATAAATACTGAGAGTAGTGTCTGGATAGAGTGCACCATATTGACTAGCTGTTTGTTAGAATTTGCAGAACGTTTATTTCCTCTTTATACAGTTTTAAAATCACTTTATTAGAGAATACAAGTAATTCTATCTATTCAGCCAGAATTCTTGAATATGTTTTCCAATATATATACTCTTAAATAACTAAATAAATAGTGATTTAAACAGAAACTTTGTATTATTAGATGCTGCTCTGTCCTTCCAGGAACAATGTATGTGAAAGCTGCAGTGGGTAAATCATTTAAAAATGTAACTGTTGAAGGTAAACAGAATTTAGGAAAAAAGCATAGGGGTGAGAAAGCCATCTGTGTACTTTTTTTATTTGGTATTGCATAGAATCCTCCTATGTTAAG
This sequence comes from Megaceryle maxima, assembly GCA_024605025.1. Taxonomy (NCBI): domain Eukaryota; kingdom Metazoa; phylum Chordata; class Aves; order Coraciiformes; family Cerylidae; genus Megaceryle; species Megaceryle maxima. The sequence goes on along the minus strand of JANHGN010022049.1, from coordinate 37,250 downwards.
TATTTTACATAATTAAATAGCTGCTTTCTAACTGCTTTATTTTGAGGTTGTTCTGGAGAGGCTTATTTGAAAGTTGAAGGAGGATGTTAGTCAAAATAGGTATCTGCATCTGGTATGTTCTTGTGACTTCTTAAAGCTTAATGGTAGCTGCATAAGGGAACTTGAAGAATGTCATATATGCAGTAATTTTTACAATTTTAGATTTTGTTTTACTCTCTAACACAAGAATGTCCTGGGATTGATTTTTTTGTGTTTGTTTGGGGGTTTTGTGTGTGTGTGTGTGTGTTTGGTTTTGGTTTTTTGTTTGTTTGTTTTCTTTTGCATTGTATCTTACTATATTATTATTTTCTGTAGATGGTGTATTTAAAAGTTCTTATCTCACTGCCCTTAACCATTCTTTCTGAGTGGTAGCTGACAGCATATCAACAGAAAAGGGAGTATATACCCTACTCCTAACTTAACCTTTTGTGTTTCTCTCTGACACTTGTTGATCATTCCAATCCATTAAACATGCATTAGTCAACTCTATACTGAAACAGCCACAATTCTCCATCAAATGGAAGGACATTAAGCTTTCACAGCAGGAAGCAGACAGCCTTCGAAATGTAAAGGAATCTGTTGTAATTTTTAAACATTCAAACTGTATTAATTCCTGTGACAGTTATCCCTTAAGTCATTTCAGGCAGTTGCACACTTCTCAACTTCCACAGCTTTCATAAGGAGATCATTTTTTTTTTTTTCTGATCGAAATATTTCCCCCATCTCTCATACTTGTATTCATACTGGGAATGTTTTGAATCTGAAAAAAATACTTCAATAAGTTCACAGGTAATGGATTAAACAAGTAGGAGTTCCTTTTAATGGCACTTCAACTGTGACTTATGATATTCTAATCCTCTTGGTTTAAATGGATTCAGTGGCTGATACTGAGTAACTTCCAAAGACAGACACACTATCTCTTAGTTCCAGTGTAAGTTTATTGGATATTTTTTAGTACATTCTTGAGGAGAAACAAGTAAATGTACTAAACTTTTTTATTTCTGACTTGCTTGATCTCTTCCATGATCCTTTCATAAACTCTAATCAAAGTTGTTAATATACGTAGAGAATTTTTAAGAAGTTGTCTGCTCTGGATTTGGAGGCCAAATGTGAGAAGAGTACTGATTGTGCCCTGATCTAACTGTACTTTTCCAGAGCAGTTGAGGGAGTAAATAAATTTACTGTGGTTAAAGAAAACAAAGAAACAGAAGGCATATGCATAACTTCAATGTAATGCATCTGCTGTAAAAATTTTTGTGAGCCAGTCTTACAGTGGGTTTGTCTGCTGACCTCTGAAAACTTAGCCATTATGTATTATCAGTCTTGAGTTTACTTGTCCAAAGAGGACAATCTTTCCTTGCACTACAAATCATCTCTTCCCTTTGCCCTTTTTCCCTTGGCTAAATTATCAAGATGTATTTAGTCATTTTAATTTTTTTCATGGTTTTCATTTTTGACACTGGGTCTGCATCAAGGACATCACTTAACTTCATTTCAAACTGTGGCCACAGTGCCTATGTCCATTTCCAACTACCATAAACCACCCATAAATCAGGAAGAAGTGCCATGCTGCTTAGAACTGCTGAAATGAGCTTTTGAGCATTATGCTTACAAGGATGTCAGACTGTCACAGAGTAAATCAACAAAGTGTCCTTAAACCTTTGTTGCATCAGGGAAATCTCTGGCTTCATGGCTTGAAGCCTGGTTATACGTTTTATTGCCCTATTTCCTCCCATTGCAATGCACACGTGATTATTTTTTTATTTGGACACTGCATCATGCTTATTTCCACTTTATTTATGGCTAGTAATTATAGGTTTTATTTCTTACTCCACTTTAGTTTTTTGTCTGATAATATTAAATGAAACTTGTGTTGACTTCTAGGCTCCAAAAAGCCACCAATTTACATTGATGCTGAAGGAACTGGGAATTTATTTTGCAGTGTTTCTAGATGCTAATTCTACAGATTTTTATAATTCCCATTCTTGCCGGGTTTTTTTGTAATGTTTTATCACTGCTTTTTGAGGTCAGAGTTCATGTGTTGAAAGCAATCATCCCTGAAGATTGCCACTTAATACTGATGCTGAGTAGTAGAGCAACATACACATCAGCTTCATTGGTTATATTTGCACTATTTGAAGCTGGCCTAGCTGTTATTTGCCTTGTCGTTCATCTCTGAATTACTTTGTGTCCTATGAAAATTTACATAACCCAGTGTATATCTTACTGTTTGCTATTCCCTGTTATTGAAAAATCACTTTTGTTATGTCCATCAATTGCTAAGCGATCTCTAAGATGATATCATGTTGAAATTTATCCCCTGACAGCCCCAATTTTGTAAGACCCATCTAGGAGTTGAGTTTTTCAGTGTTAGAAGAGGCTATTTGCCACTATAATCTTTAAAATAGCCAAAAACTGCGGAGGAGTACATGGCAGGGTCAAAAATCCTGGATAGTATTTCCATTGCAAGCAACAATTTATTCCTGTTACTACTGAATCCCAAGGAGTTGAGAAAAAGGAGCTTGTTCAGGGGTAGTCCATTGTGGCTTGAAGTAGTTAGGGGAGTGACTTCAACACAATGTAATTGATAGTGATTGCTTAATTAGGTTTTGAAATTTTCTTTCTGTTTTTGTTTCATTCTCTCTGATAAAGTAGGCTTGACAGTAATTTTTTTTCTCATCAATCACAGAGCTCATATAGCATGTTCAGTGCATCAAAATAGATAGAATTTTAAAGCTTACATTTTTTTATAGTTTACAAGGTTTTGATTTCTGCTAAGCTTGTGTTTAATCTCTGAGTTTATTTATGAGTGATCAGTTTTAGGGGTATGTTGTCAGTTTTGTGATATATGTTATTGTAAATTGTTAATGTTCAAATAACTTGATCTTCAAACATAATTTAATGTCAAATTAGATTTTGCTTAGGATTCTTTTCATCTTCAGTAGGATAAAAAAACCCCACCCAAAATATTTCAGAAAATTTGATTATGAAATGTGTTTAGATAATCTTCAGGTAAAGACGATTTAGAAATGATAGGGAAGCTAGAGCAGTAGAATGACAGGTAATTATTTTAAAGATCCACTGTATTTTAAAAATTAAATAGTAGTGTACATCCATATTAATAGTCAATTCATTCTTTCAGCAAAGAGTATATATTTGAATTTTACGGAGTAGACCATACATTCTTCATTAACAGTAACATATCTAAGTCCTGGTTTCATGACTGAAAGTGTCAATTTATCCTTTAATGTTGTGTTCTCAGTACTATGTTTGGCAACAGATTTTTGTACCCGGCGAGAGAAAGAAATGAAAGCTGTAGGATTCTGACCTATAGTTGTGGAAACTTAAGTTTGTCTTAGGTCAGTTTAAAGTAGCTGCAAAGTATTCTTACAAGAGGACTGCATGTCAGTCTCGACTTTTTTCTTTTCTGGAATGTCATCTCTTAAGTCTTTTGCCTGTTTCCGTATATTTGCCAATTGTCTTTGTTCAGTTGGATAGGGTTGTCATACAGGGTGCATAACAGTGACAAAGTAAATCAAGTGTTAAGTAGGCCATATTAATTTCCATAATCCTTCTGCAAATCCTTCTAGGTGCATATTTGTTAATGACTTAAGTATAATATTTGGAGAATGTGGTAGAAAAAGTGTATTAATGGAGGCATAATAGTTCAACTTTTTAATTTGTTCACAGTTAATTGTTTTAATTATAAGTTTACTCACAAAAGTTATATTGATTAGTCACTTTTTAATCTGGTAACATTAAAAATGAAAGATAATAAATATTGTATTGGATACAATTAATAAAATATTCCAGCAGTACTATTGAAAAGATTAGTAGGTTATGTCTTAGACTAAGAAAACACTATACTGCCTTTTCTGAGTTTCTAGGGGTTACTCTTTTACCTCTGTTTAATTGCAGAAAGTTCCTTATAGCTCAGGTCCCTGAAATAAAGCAAAAAAGCTAACTCCATCATTGCTTAGGTTATTTGGAAGCATGTTTTTGTTTCATCCTCTTCTCCCGAAACTAATGTCTTGGGTTTTGGTGTGGTTTCTGTTTTTTCTTTTTTTTTTTTTTTTAATTCTTTCAAGTTTTTTTCTGTTTTG
>JANHGN010022049.1:0-30498 GCA_024605025.1 Megaceryle maxima | reverse complement strand
AGGAAACCAAAAAAAAAAAACGGAACCATTAACCCCCTTGGTAAGGTTAAAAGTTTAACTTTTAAAACATTAAAAAAAAAAAAAAAAAAAAAAAAAAAAGCATGAAGCCAAAAAAACCATGCCCAACAATCTGGAGAACGTCATAGTTCTACTTTAGCTTTTAGTTCAAACTGCAAGAAAAAGCTGTACAGTATGGCTCTTTGTCATATGAGCCCGTATAGCTGTGTATGAATGGGGCTGTTGCTTTGTGATGGTCCTCTCTGGGTGATGTAAAAATTAATTGTGGTCAATTCTGCCATAAAAGGATCTTCATCTTTTGAACATGTTCCACTCTGACATCTTGTTCCTTGCCTGTGATTGGACCTTAACTCCATCAAAACTCTGAGGGATATTTTCCTTCCCTCCTTTCACAGAGTTTCACACCCCCCTCCAAATTCATCAGTTTGAGTCGTATGATTTTGTTACATTATAAGCTACAATGAAAACAGAATAAAGAACCTCAGGAGACAAACCAAACACAATTTGATTAAGTTTGTCTACATATTTCTTCCTATGCCCCCCACATTCTTTGGAGTAGATTCTCTCCTTCAGGCTTTTTACCTTATCACAACTTGTTGGCTTTCTAGATTCTAGCAAATCCATATGGTTCCCTGTGAACACCTTGAGGGTTGGTTGGGAACTTGCCTTCTGTCATCTTTCTTCTTCTGCTGTAACCCCCATTCCAGAAACTTATTTCAGGTACGGCTTCTGGAATAAGGTCAGTTGCCCATAGCAGTAGTGGTCACCTCCCCTCCAAATCCAGAGGGCTACAGTGAGGACAAAGAAGTCTTCTTCACTATTGCCCTGCAACATGTCTGTAATTTCTAAATACAATAAAAGAATTTTTCAACTTCCAGGCTCCCCATATAGTTTTGATGTCACCCTTGAATGGTCAATTTTTTTCAGATTTTTCTACCATGATGAACCATTCTGCCCCAGGTACAACTAGTATACATTTTAAAGCTGAAGGAGAGGAATTGGGTTGTTTGCTTGTTTGTTTTTCGGTTCTAACTGGTGGTGCTTGCTTCCTGAACTGCTTTGACATAGTTGTACTTTAAGTAATTCTATAATGCCCACGTATTTACTCAAACTTTTTGCAGTGAGGAGATTAATGAAGAGGTGGTATTGGAGATTGGTTTATTTGATTCTTCTTTCTTAGGCACTTTTCCTCTAGTTGTAATTGTATGATGAGGAATTTCTGCTTTCTTGTGTTTATTACACCATTAATTACTCACCTTTCAAAGATTTCTGCAGCTGTTCATTATATATTATGAAAGATATAATATTTACATCTTCATGTCAATGAAGACAGAGTAGTAGAATTGCATACCAATTAGGAGAAAAAGAAAAAAAGAAAAGTAACATTAACCACCACTGTCAAACCATTTTGTCCATGTTGTTACTTAGGGTCATTTCCTACATCTAATATAAGTGGACTGCCTGCATAAAGGGAAAGGCCCCTCCATTTCTTAATGCTGTAATTTTTACTTGTTGAAAAAGGCTATTTCATCTCATAGTTAGCTGTGACTAGGATATATTTGCTTTCACTACAGGAAGAAAGTGTACATGGGGGAAGAGCATGAAAGAAGGTTTTAATAAAAATTATTAAGTACTTACAAATGTGCATGTTCTCATGCAGACCGGTTTTATGTCTATAATAACCCAAAGCAAGTAGCAGTATTCATGCCTCTGTCAATCTGTCCACTTTGATTTGTATGGAGGGCATAGTTCTAAATTTTCTTTTATACTGCACTGCTGACAATGTTTTAACTGATGTGAAGGCACCTCAGAAAGAATAACTTTTATTTGTTGTTGGGGGTGAGAAACCATCCTGTTATCTCCACCCACTAATTGTGACTACCTTATATTTTTTTGTGTATACGTGACAAATACACATGCAAAATGCACTTTTAGAACCTTGAACACAAAGTAATTTTAAAAGAAAGCCTAATTGACAGTGTTTACTTACTATAGTTCTTAGCTTGGATAATGAGCCTTTTTTTTTTTTCCCCAACAACAATTCTCTATCCTTTTAAGCACTGTTCACATTTAAATACAGTGTTTTAGAGAAAAACTTGCAGGTTTTAAAGGCAGAAATTTCATATTCCTGTGAAGCTTCTGTAATTGTATGAAGTTTATTTCTGTCCCCAGATGTCAGCAATCAAAATCTGCATAAATATATTTTGTGTAAAACTGTTGGCAGCTGCTCTCCAGTCAGGTTCCTCAAGATATTAGACTGTCTTTGAGTTTATGACAAAGTTAAAAATTATTCATTAAACTGACCTGCAGTATATTCAGTAACTGTAAAATTGCCTTGCAGTTCTATTTGGTTTGTAGATGTGATCACGAGTAAATTTTTAACTTAATTAATTGGCCGTTTCTGTTGACAAGAAATTTATGTGGTAATAATTTGCTCGAAATAGATGCCGACTGTAGGAAATGAGATATCCATCATAGGCTTGTGTTCCACCAGCTGCACAGTGGCTATTATGAAAGTATTTCAGGCTGCGACGACCCCACTGTTTGTGCAGTCAGGATTATATATGCCCACAATCCATTGCCTGCCTGAGAGGCGCTCATGGAGGTCTATGATAACAAAGACTTTGTGATTTATGGCTTGCTGTGAAAGCAGAGCTTGATGAGATTAAACAATTTCATAGCACAAGTGTTTCTTAAGACCTGATTTGTAGTTGCAAGCTGATGGTAAATCACATTTATATATCTGAAAGCATGCTCAGCAGAGGAGTGCAATTACAGTTTAAGACAGCTACTTTTTATTTAATTTTTATCCTGGTTTTGTCTCTTTTATGTCCCCTTCGTCTGCAAACCATTCACCTTCACAAGTCCTTTCTTGGTTAGAAGGCCAGAGCCTGAAGTCACTGAAGTTCTTCCTGTCTTCTATGCACTCTTACTTACAAAAAAAAAAAAAAAAAAAAAAAGTTATTTCACAGTAGCTTTTATCGGTTCATCTTGGCTGAACTGGGTTACTGGTTCAGCTGTAGTTCTTGATTTGCTATCCTGTTGAAAATCAAGCACCATTTTTGACAATTTCTAACCTCACAAATATATTTAAATTATAAATGCAATGGTTGAAATGTAGAAAAATAAAAGAACCTAGTTTAAGTATCTTGCACTTTGTATTTTATATCTAATAACTTTTAGTTTCCTTTTTTTTTTTCTTATTCACAATAGAAAACAAGACTATTTCTAGTAATTTCAACCTGCTTTGGGTTTGAATAGATATTGGCATTATCAGCAGTGTCTTTGCTATGCTTCATAAGCAGCCCCTGCTAAATTCTGTGGCAAAGCTGTTTGCAGCAGTATTAAACCATGATTTGTGGGGCTGAGTGCTTCAAAAACAAAATCAAATGCTTATGATACACTTGGCTTAGATGGATAAGTTTATTACTCTTTTGACTCAAGATCAGGTTGGAGTCCAACATGAAATCCCCAATAAAACTGAATGGTTTCATCTGTTGCTACAAAAAGACTTTCATACTGGTGAACAAATTAAAAGGAGAAAAGTAGAATAAGCCACAGAGTTGAGTTATCAATTCAAACTCTTTCTCCATTTGCTGTTACTATAGAAGACATAGTTTCTTAATATGCCAGACATCTCCTGTGGGGCTGTGAGCAGATCCTCAGCTTCCATCTGTTCTCCCCAAAGTTTCTCATCATCTCTAGTCAGCAGGCCAGGGTTAGTTTTGTATTGAGAGAGGTGGTGAAGTTTTTCATGATGCAATTTCTGCATTCTGAAATATTTTGTTTGTGTCACATTTCTTGGAATAAATTTCTGTGCCACAAATAAAAACAATAATCCTATTATAGGACTAAAAAGACAGAGAAGACTGAATTTCGGGAAGATAGTATTCTTTAACTTGCTCTATAATAAGTCACTGCTAATACCTCAGAATGCACTTGAGAGGTAAACACGTGCTTTAACAGATGTTTAGATAAGTATAACCCAAATAGACATATTGTTTTATAGTCGGTTTTTCACACCCATTTCTCATTGCAAACAGCCCACTTGGAGTTAGCTGATGGAATGAAATTGAGACGTATATGCTGTAGTATCTAGGACCTGTTTGTTCATAAGGGACTAAACTTAAAAAAGAAAGTGACTTACAAGGAGATTTTCATCATTTTGCATATTTTTTTCCCCAAAATTTTCAACTGAAACTCAAGTTCAAAATTTTAGTCAGGCAATAATTTATTGCCTGGAAAATGCACAAAAATTGAATAGATGTATTTTGAAGTTACATTCAGTGTTCCATGACTGCCGTCACCACCCCTCCCCCCACCCCCAGTTTGTTAATTGTGAAATAATAGAATGAAAAAAAACATGTTTATGGAACACTTTTTCACTTTGGAATTATAAAGATTTGAAAGAATGTGAATGAATCCAAAGCTGTTTGAAAGAAAAAGCTCATATTGCCTTTTGTGGATTTTTGGATAAGCTCCATGATGATTCTTATCCAAAAATTTTCAAACACAGTGTAAAATACTGAGAAAATAAAACCTCATGGCATGTTAGAGCAATGCCTGTTTTGCATATGCAGTGACTGAGATTACTAATCTGTTTTGCCTGAGATGATGATAAATTTCTTCTAAATTAGAAAGAATAGCTGGAAAAATAGGATTTGAAACAAACTGTGCATTTGAGCTATAGAGAAAAAGGTGGGCAACTCACCAATGGTGCTTTTTTTCATCAGGTACTAAGTACCAAATTCAACCTTCTCTCTTTAATCAATGGGAGAAAGATGGGAAAAGATATTTCCCTTGCTTTTAATGGATGAGGCCATGTATTGAAATACCTTGTAGGATGTTTGGTATTTCCCCATGTGGTGGACAATCATTGGAGAATAATCAAGATTTGCTCCAGAGGCAAAATGTCTCTTGCAACTGAAGTGAATTACCAGCCATCTTGCTAGTCATCCCTGCCAAGTTCCTCCCCAGGATTACTTTTCCTAGAGGAAGGCAGTGTACCCGAATGTGCCATAAGGGTTTGAAGAGCTGATATAAATGATACTATGCAAGGTGGAGTTAAAGAAAGGAAAATGAGTAGTTGGCTTCTGCTGATGTTAAGCAGATGCCCTGCGTTCATTCAGCCTACACAACACATCTGCAATTGAGATGATTTCTTTATTACCAGGTGTGACTCCTATTTCATTTTATGCTTACAGAAAACATGCCATGAAAAGGCTGCTCAGCACTGCACATGCTTGTTACCTATTGGGGAAAAAAAAAAAGTTTAATCTATTTTATCCTCACATCTAGGCTAATCCACTTCCAGTTACCCTTTTCAAAGGACCTGACATAGTAAAAAATACACTCGGTGCAATTGATCCTGTAGAAGTTGAATTTTGTCAAGAATTTGGTGGCCTAGGACAGCAGAATTTAAATATTTTTGATCTAGACATTAGTGTTTCCTTGACTGGGGTTTTGACAGCTTGTGGTATCAAACAGCTATGCTTTTTGGAGAAAACTGGTTGTGGAGGGATGTTTGGGGGTTTTTTAATTCGTGTCTCTTTTTATTTTTAATATGTCTGCCAAGAAGCGTGGCAAAGAGTACAAGATGATTTGCATGGACCTTTTCCTGGTGATTGGTGATTGTACTAATTTGAATCTCAATTATTTGCTTGTATAATTTTTAAAGCCACACCTATAGCGTTATTCTCAGCCATAATGATTAAGACAAATGTTGCAGGTGAAATGCTACCAGCAGGTACAGTGTCACAACTGACAGAAGAAATTTTTCTGAGTTCTTATTGTTGAGCATTAGTATAAACAAAATTTGCTGAACAGGCTATAATAATATGGATCCAATACAATTTTGAGTTTCAAAAGCTGTCATTTGGAAAATCTTATCACTTTCTTATGCCTCAATTTCTTCCTCTGTAAGAAAGACTTAAGAAATTCTTATTTGTGGAAAACTCTTTCTGGATTTCTGAGCCTTTCCACATGTTGAAAATAGTTGTGGGTTTATTCTATTTTCTGTTTTCTTTTATTCTTTGTTCTTTTTCTTCCCTTTTTCTCTTTTCCTTCTTTTCTTTGTTTCTTTTTTGTTTTGTTTTGTTTTTATTACTCTTTTTTAATTCTTTTTTCTCTACTCTTTTCTCTATAAATTAATTATTATATTTGATTTCACATTATTTTTCTTTTGAATGGATTTTAAAGAAAACAATGTGTTCAGGTGGGCTTTAGCCTGCAAACAGAGTCAACATTTTCTTCTCTGAAGTGAATAGCAGCCTCAACTTTGTGTATCACAGCCGAGAAAACATCAAAAACCATAACAGAGCCTTGTAACAAATGGCAACCCAGAAACACCTGAAGCACAGATGGCAAAAGCAGCTATTTGGCAAAAGCTGTGTAGATTTCCACTCTTTTGAAGTAAATCTCATCCTTACATTCCTTGAGAGCAAGCTAATAGGTTTGACCAGACATGCTAGAATAGATCAGTTCTCATTGTCAAGCACAAGAGAAATTACATTCTTTAGAGTGCTTGCTTTTCTCTGTATTGTATAGCTAGAAAATTGGTATATGTTTATGCTAAAAAGGATGTGATCTGCTTAGATTTCATAATTTTTAACACATTGTTTACTAATATTTTCTTTAAAACAGAAAGCAGTAATGTTTGCAACATGCTGGTGCTTTTGTCTTGAGTGATTTATCACTGTAAATTAATATTAGAGTTTATCCTTGAGTTATGAACCTTTGTGACAGCATCTGACATAGTTCATATTTAGCTGATCCTGAACATTAAAATCACAAGAATGAAATGTGTTGCTGTTGGATTAAGTGGCAAAACTTGCAGCATTTCATTCCTAAAATTAAAGAAAAAGAAGAAAAAGCAGTTGGGAAAAAGCTGTGCTTGAAGTAAGGTGAATCAGAGAGATAAGCTGCTTGCTTTTAGTACACCTGAAGGCTGTGTCCCTTTTAGAAAATATGATCTATGTTGTGTGTGTAGATAGTGTATATACACACAGTGGCAAGCAATCTGATATAGAAGAGCTGAGAATTCAAAAGACAAGACTGACAAATGCTGGAATGGGGAACAGGAATGCAGAGAGGTGAAACAGTGAGTGTGAGGTTATTGGGAATACCAGGAGTGGAGTGTGAGACTCATGGGTCTACGTCCAGTCACCAGTGTGTCAACTGCTAGACAGTGCACTGCTGTGTCCTGCCTTTCCTGTCATTCCTTTAAACACATACTGCTTTTCCTTGCTAGATGCTCCAAGTCTATGCTGCCACTGAAATAAATGGTCGTCTTCTCTACCTGTGTTTCTATCTGATGACTGTCCAGTGGGTCAGTTTAGTTTGTTGACCTGATGGAAATTTAACATTCTTATTTATGTATTATTTTTCTTTGGAAATTTTAAATTTGTTCTGGGCTTCCAACATACTGTGTGCAAGCACCAGCTCATGGGAGAGAGCAGAAATGCTTTTTTTCCTATGTGGCAATGCCTCTTAACTGGCTTAATCCAATTGCAGAATTGCATTTTTTTAGCACAGAGCATTACTGTGCATCTCTAGCATGGCAGTGACTGCCCGGTACAAACTTTTATCTCATAGTAAATGCAGTATAATTTGATTTAGATCAGATGTCCTCTAATCTAGATTAAGATGACTCAAATTTCTTCACACTGAGTGTGAGTTAAGAGCTTGCCAGCTGACAGATCTGGGAATGCTAATGGTGCTCCCTAATTTATTAACTCAGAAATTTGATCATGTGCCAAAGCCAAAGGGGGGAAGTGAATTGAAATACCTTTTAATGATAAAATTCAAACCTCGCTTGACAATGTATCTAAAAAAAAATAAATAAGCACAGAAATTATCTAATTGTACCCAGGCAACTAAGTTTGTTTAAAAAGACAGCATAACATTAGAAATGGAGATGATAATAATACTATTTGAAAGGCCACCTGTACCTGTTATTAAAGTTGATATCAAAATGTACAGTGTTGGATGTTCATTAAATATTTTCCTTTTTTGGAAAATAGGAGATTAGGAAATATAAGGATTAAAAATCTTCTATTTCACATTCATGAGATGAAATAGTAATTCTGATTTAAAGCTTACAATAAAAGGAAACAGGACCTAATTTTCAGTGATATAATAGTAAATGGAAGAGCATCATTACAAATAAATCCAAAGTTCTCTTCTGTCTCAGGATTAATGTTACATGTGCTACATCTGGCTTTGTCTTTCTTTTCCATAAGTTCTTAGAACAAATAATACATGCACTTCATCTTTAACTTCAGATAATCAGTTACTGACACCTGGGATAATGTGATGAGCAATGTAAATTTTATGCACATATAGTCATAATAATTTAGAATGTCATCTTAATCTATTTATGATCGGCTAATGACTGAAATGTTTTACCATTGTGTGGGATATTTTATAACTGAAGTTTTAATGGGTGAATCAGTAACACCTGGCTGTCTGGCATGCTTTTCTTTTCCCCCTGTTAGACATTTAAATACATCTCTGGAAGGCCCAAGGGGTGTGATGTGACATATAAGCTCTTAAAAGGAGGAAAATTAGTTCTTGATACCATAATGATCAGTGGGATGAACGTTTGCATACTTAGCATTAATGCTGTTAAATGTAAGAGTTTTATTAAGACTCTTAAGAAGGTTTTTTTATGTGTTTGGGTTTTTGTTTTTTTTTTTTTTCCCTCTCTTTTAATGCCCTTTCTTGTTTCACTGGGTAAAATTACAAAAGGAGCTGATTTTTTGGGGCTTCTGCCTGTAGAGACATCTTGATTCTTTTTATGGCCTTTTATTAGTGCTGTTGTCTATGTTTTCTTCTCAAATCATCTACAACATCAGCAGAGCTTGTTAGCTGGTAACTATATTAGACACCTAGGTGCTAACAACGGAAGAACACATTCAGTGAGAGACTACTCCTAACAGAATATCTAGTATTGCATTCTTAAATCCAAAACTATCTAGTAGTATAAAAATAATGTACTTGTAACTTTATATTCCTTGCTCTTTTTTCTCATAAATGTTATGCATTTTCCCTTTATCCATGTTTAGATTTTGTACCTGTTGCCTGTCTCAAGTTTTAAGTGTACAAAGCCTAAGATTGATGAAATCAAAGTAATTGCAACTTCCTCTTAAGTGAAGAAGTCTGTGACTTTTGTCTGGATGAGATCTAATGGATAAGTGGAGATTAATATCTCTAAATACATAAGGGCTGGGCATCAAAGCAGGGACAAACTGCTTTCACTTGTGCACTGTGACAGGACAAGGGGCAATGGATTCAAGCTTGAGTACAGGAAGTTCCACCTCAACAGGAGGAAGAACTTCTTTACTGTAAGAGTTGTAGAGCATTGGAATAGACTCCTCATAGAGGTTGTGGAGTGTCGTTCTCTGGAGACTTTCAAGACCTGTCTGGATGCATTTCTGCATGATCTGCTCTAGTTTTGTCCTGCTCTGGCAGGGGGGTTGGACTCGACGATCTTCAGAGGTCCCTTCCAACCCCTAACATTCCGTGATTCTGTGAAGTGCACATGCATGTATATCCACATAGTAACTTTATATTCTTGCTTTAGTGTGCCTTCTGGGTTTTTATGGGGTAATACTGAGGGTTTCAGCAGTCTTTCTACTTAGTGTCATCTGAAAAATTTCTAAGAACTTTTCTTTAAAAAGTTTCTCATATATAATTTTCAAATTAAGTAGGAAGCATTCTCGGGCTTCTTAATGTTGAAGAGTTAGACCTATAAACTGTAGTATGAAAAGCAATGATATTTTTCTGAGAGGATCATAGCCACTGAGGTAAACAGGAAGATGGCTGGGGGGAGAACAGTGGTGTTAATAACAGTGAGAAAACTGTGGTATTATTACATATTGGAAATAAAGGTGTACTTTGAGAAATATGGGAAAAAAAATAAAAATAAAAAATTGTTGCATTCTATACTCCTGTTTTTCCAGAGGATACTCTTAAATACAATCACATTGTGTGCCAGATGTATCAAGGAAGAAAATAGCTTTAAAATGTGGGTGGTTTGTCTTGCTCATGCTTTTTTTGGGAGGAGATGTGTTGTCTTTTGGATATTCTGTTAGTTAAATGAATGGATGACAAGCAATAGCTAGTTTCAAGAGATGTTGGCAGCTTCCTTGTCTCATTTCATTGTTTGGATGAATTATTTGAGAAGTGGGCATCCAGCTTTGTCTCAAGTTGTCTGGTTTGTGATAGATTTGCACTGTAAATTTAAGTGCCTTATGTGTTTAGAAATGTGATTTAATGGTCACAATTAGATTATTTCTACTGTATTTTCCTTCATGTTTTATGGAGAAGTTTCACAGTAAATTTTTGATCCCCTCTATTCAAACACTTCTACAGAATGGTGCTCTAATTACAGTTAGTGTTAAGGGAAAAGTATCTAAATAGAGCAATTTGCTATGCAAAAATGAATACACTTTATCTACTGTTATGAGTCCTATATAAGCTTTATTTCTGTTTGAATTCCACATGCCTCAGCCCTGCTTGTATTCGCTGCTGTGGCACTGTTTACCTGTTCCTTCTCTGCTCTGCTGTTGAAGAGATAGTCTCCACTTTGGAATAGAATTAAAGTGGACCTTGAACTTGTAGAAAGTCTCAGATGCATATTTGGTCAAATAGAGAAAAGAGGTGACTGATGTATGTTTCAAAAGTCATTTTGACAAAAGTCTTCTTAGGTACCAGTTATCAAAGAGTGCATGAGTATCTAAGAAGTGAGGCTGTCTAATGTCACTGGTAAGTACTGGTAAGTAGTGTAAGACACTGGGATGCTGGATTTTGGCTCATCAATTGCTAAGTGCCATGGAAGGTATAGTGTGGCCGCGTGATTACTTTCCTTTATTCTTGCTGCATGGGATAGATTTTCTAGGAATCTTAATTTGTGGCTATTTTATGACAGTTACAAGGCCTGGGATGTTTAGAAAGGCTGACAATTGTAATCCCTCTTGTGATATTTCCTGTTGCCATCTGCCACCCTATGTGTTGTTATATGTACACCACTTAATTTTAATGTTCAACATGTGTTATAAATAAAATAGATGTGCTACCAGTGTACTGATTTATAATGATCAGCAAAGTTAGGCCTTTAATCTTTTCAGTAGAGTAATGAAAATGATGTTTCTTCTTTTAATTATATTTCTTTGTAAGCACTACTTCTGATCTCAGCAAATAGGTAGTGAATTTTCATCTTTAGTGGAATGACAAGAGAAATAGCACACTTCATGTGGGTCTGGAAGGCCAATGTATTATGTATTCATGATGCATGGAACTTGCATGTGCCTTTTCTTAATGGACTTCAAAGCACATTTCCAAAGCTGATTACAAATCCAGAAACACCACAACCAAGTAAGCCCTAGATTCCTCAATTTACAGGAAGAAAAGAAGAATGAGCCAATGATTTAGTAGCAAGCTAGAGACAGAAACCAGACATACCCCTATATTAAGGCTCCTGCTAATCAGCAGACATTCCATTTTGTAGAGGGATGCTAAAACAGTTGTGTTGCATTTTACACAGAAAGCCTATGCCCACAAATGCTGCATATATGCCCTCAGGCTCTCACAATTGCATGTTTATTTTCAGAATCAGCCTTCAAACACACATAGGGGAATAAATTGATCCTTTTCCAAATAAAACTCAACATGTAACATTGAATATTTTTAATAGTTTAATGTGCAAATAACTACACAGATGTTGTTTTTCCAGTCTTCTTTATTATTGAGTTAGGCTTTGCTTCTGAGTCTCAGTTCAAATTGTAAACAAATTATTTTTGCATATCGGTCAATGTAAATTTAATAAATTTTATTAAAAATTTATATTAGAACTGAGATACCTTTTTTATTGGTATTTTCTAGCTGCATTAGAATGATAAATATAATTTTAACATAAGGGCATTTGTTTTACCATCAGTAGTTTAAATATCAAAAAACTGTGGGTGACATCATACAGCAGCTAGCAAGTATTACTTTTGGTTATACGACTACAGTTAAATAAATGAAAGATTTTTAAATGTTATTAATTGCTGATCATTAAAAGTGGTTTTAATTTTCTTTTGGAGATGTTTTAATATACATTTGGTATTTTTAGGTATTTTTACATCATACCTTTTGTATTCAAAGTATATTCAAATAATTTACAACTAATTAGAAAGTAAATAATGGGGTGGCTCAGCAAAACTATTAAATCTGTGCTCAAATTCCGGCAGGTTCTCTTGATGTGTAATACTGCTATCAGTTTTTAGGTTTTTGCCTTTTATCTGTTCCTTTTTTTATGTTTTGTACAAGGCAGGGGTCTTTCTGACTTTCATGGGGGGAAACTCCTCCTAGCTCTTGTTTTTTGCCAAACCAGGCCTTTGCAGAAAGTCTTTGCAGCTTTGCAGGAACATTCTCTGGTTCCCAGGTACTCTTACAGAAATCTGTAAAAAAAAAAAAAAAGAAGTGCAGGTGCCCCAGGGTTGCCTGCAACACTGCTTTCATTGAGTTTCTTTTTGATTTGAATTTCCTCCTTCCCTGAAGTTATTATGACTTTGACAGCTACAGTCTGGTTTACTTACTCTTCAACATCAGACTAGTACAATGAAAATCTGTATTAAGCAAGACTTAAGGCGAAGCATTTAGGTACCATGTCGGAAATGAAGTTTACAAGGGATGCTGGAACAGCCTTCCTTTCTCCTGCATCATAGTCTATCCTTAGCTTCTGAACACTTTTCTTACTTTTACCAAGAATCTCCCAGGTGAATCCAGTCAGGGGCTTTTGCTCAGGGGTTCAGGTACACACTCATCTTCTGCATACCATTTTCTGCCTTGTCCCTGAAGCTAGGTTGGATCTCTATACTTTCCAGATTCTCCTCATCTTTTTCTTTTATCCTAATCATTGTTTCTACTTCATGTACAATGCCACTGTTTCCACTGTCTTTGGGAGTTTAGGCCCTAAGCAGAGGTGTAGATGGTTTAAACATGTCTTAGTAAAATGGAATGGTTTTATTTTGGGTGCTTTGTAACTATGAGTTATTTGTTCATAGCTTTACTATGGCCTTGTTTGTCACACAACCTGGACAGTCTTCCAGGACCAGTTGAGGCATGCCAACATAGTTCTGTTAAATCTGATGCAAAATATTAGTTAAACATATAATCTCATCACGTTCTTGATGTCTAGATAGACAGTTTCTAATACACGTGGGTAATTGGTGTGGCAGCAAGACACTTTGCCTGAGCGAGGCACGTGCTTCTTCCCCCTGTATTTGCTGAGCTTTTTGCTATTTTCCAATGATCATAAAACACACAGGTAGATGTTAGCAAGAGACAGTATCTAATCAGGCCTTATATACAGTAGTATTTTAATAGAATGTTTCTTTTTGAAGGGATGGACAAAGCATATGAGGTTCTATATTTTTAACATCTCTGCATCTGAAACCTGTCTTAACGCTGGGGAGATTAATATGTGAAGGTAGTTTTGAACTGAATACTGGTGTTCTCTTCATGTTGAAAAGCAGTGAAAAATTCTTCATTTTAGCCTGTTGAAAATCTGTGATGTGGTAGTTTTTGACAACTAAAGACAAATGTTTAAAAAACAGCAATTAAATTTTATGGAATCTTAAAATTCTTTAGGAGAGGCATATTCCATTTGGATTTTATGTAATCTGATACTTGTCTCCTCACTTGTCTTTTATTCATATAGTATCAGAAATAATATTTTTTGCATTATAGGTTTTCGTTGCCTGATTTTGTTAGGTGCAGATAATAGAGTTTCCAAGAATGGTTTATTCCCTTTGTAGGCTGTATTCCAAACAGAGATGCAAGATTGAAGAGAGGAAGGCACTGTTACATGATCAAAAGTTAAACACATGACACACAGGTTTGTGCTCTTTCATTTAAATTGAGTCCTGTTGTCTGCTGGATTTTAAAAATAATGAATGGAAGTTCAATGCTCCTTCTGGTTTAAGTAAGTGCAGGACACTGACTGGTTTATGATGCAGATTGAGTCACCTTGTTGCTACTATGTTGAATTCATGGGCTGAAGAATAAATAAAGAACTTGAAATTTTAGGGTTTAGTGCCTGTATTTAGAGTGAAGAGAAGTTTTGACTTTGCAGCATATATATATTAGCTAGTCATTAAATGCCAGATCCTGGACTGTCAGCTAGAAAATAAACCAAGAACTGTGAAGTGCATTTTTGCTACCATGTCACTCAGCTGAGATAACGCATGCTGTATAGTGACTGAGGGCCACATCTCCCTTGGTCTTCCTTCTCCTTCTCCAACATCTATTCTTCACATATCTTAAAATATATCTGTATGTGCATGTAGAAGAAAGAATACTGGGCAGCTGTGGAAACTATAAAAGTGTTCTGTTGTCTACAAAACAGATGAAAAACTGGTTGTAGGGAAAAATAACAAAATAAGCTAGGGAGCCTAAAAAGAAAATAAAACCTTTATCTAGGATAGTATGCTAAAATTCATGTGGAACTATCTGTAAAATGTTTAAGAAGTCTTCAGCCCAGAATTTGTTTTTTGAACTTAAAAACCTTTTGACCTTCCTTACAGAACCAGTGCCAGCTCGTTATGCTATGAAATAACCTCACCTGACAGAGAAAACCATTAATTCTTCATTAGTTTCAACATCAGTATTGAGAAAAAAAAAATAACAATAAACACTTAGATGAAAGTGTAAGGCTGAGGACCATTGTCTTATAGAGGATCATTGCCTTATAATGTCTCTTACATTTGAACATCGCTTGTGTTTTCCTCAACATGAATGAGGGACTTTTTTATTAGGTTCAAGCTATGTAACAAGCAGTTTGATGATCACTTATTCTTTTGACTTCATCTACACAAGATGAACCTTTATGAGCTATTTTGGTTATATTGCATTTATTGGTTTTGCTGTGGCTGTAATGTTTCTACCATATTTAGAAGAATTCTGTATTTTTTTTTTAATGGCTGAATCACTAATTAGAAATGGAGGGTAAGGCAATGTTAAGTTTAAAATTAATGGAATTATTTATTGCAGTTTTACCTCTGTGTTACCTGAAGCAGAGAACATTGTGTGTGTGTGTGTGTTGTTTTGTTTTTGTTTTGAGTCCTTTCATCCACAGAGAATGGGGATTAGCCTTTGGCTAAAATAGTGCTTTGAGGTCCTTTCAGCATTCAGTAACTGTTTACTTATCCAAGTATAAATGGGTAAAAACACAGTTAAAGCTCCAAGCTGCAAGGTCAGCTACCTTTTTAAAATTCAACCTCATGAGCTTCATTCAGTTGAGGGCTTGCTGGTATGAGCCATTAACTGCCTGTTGCATGTAACCTTCCCTTGTCTTACACAGAGCTGCACACGAACCTCTGGTACTGTACAACAGACCCTCACTTCATGCCATGCGAGAAACAAAAGCAGTTTAACTTGTGATCAGTGATCATGTGATCCATTTACAGGGCGCAAGTTCAGTCAGGTAGAACTAGTAAATCATTAAAAATTCACTCAACACCATTCCTGTTGAGAAGAACATCATGATAATATAATTTTCTTGAAGTTGCTAGTCCAACACTATTAGCAGCCTTGCTTCATGTAACAAAAAGTTTTTCAAATCCTAAATTAACTGTAAAAGTACAAAATCCATTGCAAAGCACAGGGTATTAATTAAAAGCTATAATGCATGGAAAAATTAATCTCCTGGACTAAATGGTCTCTGTGGAAGCTAAAAGACTTGGACATGCACACTGTAAAATAACAGTAGATCCATTGACTGATGCATCCAGCCTACTTCAGGAAAATGCTTAAACAGTTGAGAATGCCGTATAAGAATATAGTTAAATGCTGGCCTGAACAAAATAAAGCTCCATAGAGGTCTCCAGCCCTGACCAAGTGGTTTCTGTATGTTTTACTTTTATGAATTATCATAGAAAGCTTATTGCCTTAAAAAAAAAAAAAAAAGCTATGTGTTTCATCCAACATCTGGAATCAGCATTCTTTTTTCCCCTTGTTTTTTATTAGCTTGGTTAATTTTTCTTCAAGTGTGGTTATTTCAGAAAGCAGCTGCTGTACATGAAGAGTAACTTTTTTTCATCAGTCTTATTAGTTATTTGAGGAAATGTACTTTGGAGCTGTATTAACTAGTGATAGATGGACCTTACTGTTTTAATTCTTCTTAGATGAGTATCTAACATTCAGAAACATACCTAGTTTTTCTGTGAAGAGTGAAAAGCCTTCCTTTACGATTTATTCGGTGAAAAACTAAAAGTTCTTTTTAAAAAAAACCCAAGCAACTGCTTTTCTCTGCAGAGGGAAATGGAGATAAAGGGAGCAGATAAGGTAATGCTGTAGTACTAAAAGTAGAAAGAAAAAGTCAAGTACCTTCTGTAAGATGAGGAACCAGTTGATAAGTATTCATTTCACTGAAAAGTCTTCTGCTTACTTTAGCTTCATGCTTCTTTTTCTCAGTGAATCTGAGCTGATGAAAGAGATTCTGTACAAGGAGTAATGGTGGTGTGTGCTGACTGGCTTTTTTATTTTAAATAGCTGAGCTAGAAAAGATTATGTTCTGTCTCTAGGTGAATTTCCAATGTTCCTATATTTGTGACTGTTCATTTCAGGGAGGGTGAGTGTGGTTACTGTAAAACTAACTTTGGAAATATGTTAGAATAGGTAACAGGGTTCCCCCCAGATGAAAATTGAAATTAAGTTGTTCATACCTTAAGTACTGTGTTTACAGCAACCATTACTTGGTTGTTTCTTTTCTGTCAAGATGATATCCATAAACTAACAAATGGGTTGAGAAAATGTCTGTATTAGCTTCTTTCACTAGTACAGAAGAACACTTAGTTCAGTTGCAGAAACATGTTTTACAGGGAAAAATAAAATATTTTTTATATCCACAAGTCATTTGAAAAATAAGAGCTTGAAGAGAAGAATATACAGAAGAATTTTACATTTATAATAACATTTTAGACAGCAAAACAAGATAGAGAATGGGGGAGTCTTAATCAAATCAATATTTTAACCACCTAGGACATGCCATTTTTCTCTTATACTGATGTTCTGCTAAGTACAAATGCCTAAATCTCGGTGTGTTAACATGGGAATAATTTGCTAAATGATGCAACAGTTTAAGGATCATAATAATGGGAATAAAAATTCCTTTGGTGTTTCAATGGGAAATTAATGAAGTGTTGCTAGCCTACAGGTGTCTACCTGCAAGTGAAAGGTATATGTCTTCTAGTCTTCTCTAGCCAAAACACATGGAAATGATACTGCTAGAAATTCACCATCTGGTGGGTGCTTCTCTTAGGGAGCAGTATGAAATAGCATGTGTGAGGCATTTTATTTGTTATATAAATGGATGTTTCTCAGGTACTTTTGTGATGATGGCACTACAAGGAGCAAGAAATACAGTATGTATAACTATGTAAACTACTGGGGACATTTTTCCTTTCCTGCCTTGTTCTACTGCCCTGCCCTATTAACATGTAATCTTCTGCCTGTGGAATCAATAGGAGCTTTGACTTGAGTTTTTTGATTTAACATTCACTATTAGGTGAGACAGTTATTGAAGGCACAATTTAATAATATATTTTGCAGTGGAAAGTGCAGTTTTATTGCAGTAATAAAGTATTTCTGAGTAATAAAATCCCATTGTATCTAAAGTGCCACATTCAATGTCCTTTTAGGCACAAAGGTGCTTCAATGAGAGAAAGTAAGTGAACTACAGATGCAGTAGTTGTACTTTAAGATACTGTGCAGTTTCAGTTGTTTAAATAATACTGTTTGAGCAATTGTTTTTCAGTGTGTGAAACATTTAGTGCATCAGTCTGTTTCTAATAATTTAATCGAAAGTTATGAGTAACAGAAAATGAGTTCTGACGTGAAGAGTCAAAATATATACTCTTCTTTTTAGATTTGATACTTTATGCAGCCTATAGATAAAATATTAACAATTAAAAAAAAAAAAAAAAGGCTGTTCCAGGAGGTAGGTGCTGAGACCAAAGTCCATTGCGGAAACAAAGGAATGTAATGAATAACCTTGATTTTAGCATTTCTTCAAAAAGTTTCAGATTAAGTGTAATTGGAAATAAATCTTTCATTTAAATCTGAATGTCTGATGATATTTGCCACCATATTTATTTCTGTTATGCCATGCGTGAAGCCAGATAAATGGAGCAGAGGAGCAGAGCTATGAAACCTGGGTCTGTTCATTTCATTGTGTTGTGTGAGATTTGTGGTTATAGAACAATTAACCCAGTGTTCTAGAAAGTAGACCTAAATGCTAGGTTTTCCACCGTACCTCCCGTCTTCCACTTCAGTACTAATAGAGGAAAAAAACCCCACAAACAAACAAGAAAGAAAGAAACAAACAAAAAAGGTTAAAAAAACAAACAAACAAAAAAAACAACCAACCAAAGCAAAACCTTTCAGATAAGCATTTTGGAGTATAATTTATGTAAATTCATAGAGACACAACTTGGAAGAATTTATTGCCCCTCCTCCCCCCAAAATATTAGTGCCAACAGGTGCCACAGCAATGATATATTTCCTCTTGCTATGTTAGACACATATTTGGGCTATGATCTTGAGGCACTTGTCAGAATGCAAGAGTGTGCTCAGAATATGATATGCTGGTGGTGTGGGTAGTATAGAACTAAAAAACATTTGCATCAGGATTGTGTTAAAGTCTGCTATGAGAAGTTTACAGATACACTTACCAATGAGAAACTGAGGAGTATCTAGAATATCACCTCTTCTTCTATGGGGCTACCAGTCCTGCTTCAGGTGGTATGCAAATTCTTGTTAAATTCTGACCCTACACAAGCATGAAAAAAAAGCAAATGTTCTTGCAAATGGCATTCCCCTTTGTAAAACTAACATAGTGTAAGAACTTCTGAGAATGTTCAAATAGTGGGAAGGACTATGAGAAATTCTTCTCTGCCATAAGAAATCACTGTCAGTACAGAATTGCAGAGGCTGACAAATCTTATATTTGGTTGGTTAGCTGAAATTCAGACTCACAGTATCTCTGTTGAACACACAGAAACAATAGTTTAGGGAAAAGGTAACTCCATTTATGTAAGAAAATGGAATAATTTTGGATCATTTTAATTTTATGCCATTGCTTTGTGCACTTGGTTGTAATCTAAACATGAATGCGACATTGACTTTTATTTGGTTTTGTAATATAGTTAAGCAAATATGGCATACATTATTTTCATTAAGAAGATAGAATAGTACAAATTCAACATGGCATATGTTCAGTGAATTAAATACCAGTGATAAACTAGATGTGCTTTCATGAAGATCAGTTCTTTGCCTGGTGCTGTGTAACCTTTCTATTAGTGAGGTAAACCATAAAATCATTAGTTTTTAGAACTAAAGGAGCATCTGATGCTCCTTTAAGGTATCAAGAATGAGGGGAAATTTTAGTTTTATCATCTTATTTGTTAGTGATACAACTGGTACTAGAATGCCATGTTTAGATTTGGAGAGCCTGTGGTTCTAGAAAGTTGCTGGGAGACTGGAGAGAGAACTGAGGAGGACAAGGCAAGTGATTTCTTAGAAGAATGGATCACATAAATTGTGGTGAGAAATTCCAGGAAATTTTGTCTATCTTGCATAGCCAAGGGACCATGAAGAGGAGCTGATCACAGTATGTCAATAGCATCACCTCAAGTGAACAGCAGTATAAGGAACAAGATTTAGAGCTTCCATCTAATGGGCAGTGGACATGAAAAGAACCAGCTGTTGTAACTGAAGCTTATGCAGCCAAGGCAGAAAAAATAATTTTAATGGCAATGCTCATTTGTTGCAACAGATTTCCTAGAATTGCAAGACTATACATAGATGGCAGGTTTTTTGCCAAGACTGGAAATGCTCAGTACATGTCAGCCGTGAAAGTAACCATAGTAACAGCTGAAACCAAGAAAAGTTCAACAGTCCTATAAATGAGCAGTTAATCTGTTTTACAAAAACCCTCCTGTCATCCCTGAATTGTGGTATATCCTCAAGTCCTGCAAATTTGGAAGAACATTTTCTAGAGCTGTCAAGTGCTTTCTGGATTTTATGGACAGGGACCACTAGTTGGAGCATTTCTTCAGAGGGAATATAGAAAGCTTCTGAAAGAAACAGAACCCAATGCATTTTAGGACAGTATTCATTAAAACAGTCACCTCAATATACAAAAAATTTCCCACCAGTGTTTCATGGTGAGACTGAACTCCAAAAATCCACACACAGAGCTTGGAAAAGAACATTTGAGATAAAAGAACTCCTGCAGTTCTTTTTGTCTCCTCTCACACAGGGTGAAGGTATCATCCAAATAAAATTTTAAAAATGACCATCACTTATTAGTAAATTCAAGAAAAGTAATTGTAAAAACTGATGAGATTTATTATCTTATGGAGTTCCCCTCCTTCTTTTTGTGATATATCAATAGTGATAAGAAGTCTGTCTGCTCTGAACTGCTTTATGTAGGATATTTTTTTATTTTAGAGCGAGTTAAATCCGAAAGCATTAGCAGTGCAACAGTGTTTTTTGTGTACCCTAGTTTTGCCTTAGTGGTTTTTTGTTTTTAGAAAATTTATATGATTAAATATCCCATAGCTATTTTTGATTGCCTCCCTTTTTATAGTGTCCAGTATCTCCCATTGTTTTTATTTTAATTCATTCAAAAGTATGTGAATATACTGATGTGATACTGCTCATTGGGCACTGTAGTTTAATGCTTTTGTGTATGAGTTCTTATCTCTCATGCCTTCATTTGTGAAGATCTGAAAATTAATTTGTATTCTGGTGGTCAAACCCTTCAGTGTTTGTTTTGAATTTTCTTGTTTTGAATTTTCGGTGCTTTACAAATTAATACTATATTGGTTAATTACATAATTTATATTCCTCAAATTCCTGTGTTTGTATTGTATTATGTCATGTAAGGTATAAGGCCTAAATGCTCTTTCCATTAGAGCTCAGTTCTAAAATTGGCTGTGACATTGCCTTCTTTTGGCTATCCACTGTGGAAACAAATCTGAACATAGGCACACTTAAAATCATCAGCTTTCAAGACAGTTTTACGTATTGACAGGTGGTAGCTGAAAAGTCAAAAGGAA
The DNA here is from genome assembly GCA_024605025.1 of Megaceryle maxima. Lineage (NCBI taxonomy): Eukaryota > Metazoa > Chordata > Aves > Coraciiformes > Cerylidae > Megaceryle > Megaceryle maxima. The sequence continues at coordinate 9,373 of JANHGN010022049.1, read as the reverse complement.
GAGGCAAAGTGTGTCTATCTTTCATACATACCTAGTCTTCTGTCTGGCAAAGAAGTCACAGAAGAGGAAAAATCTCACTTTATAAACACATGAACAGTTAGTTCACCCTGCCAACTGTCAGAACATGACAGGGACTCAAGTTCTTCTAATTGGGATACAGATGTGAAACCCTTCAGAAGATTTTTTTTTTTTTTTTTTTTTTTAATGCCTTCCACCCTCACACCCCCAAACCTTGCAAAGTTTATCTTCAGTCAGGTCATCAACTCTATAAAGGAAGACATAAATAGGGATAAATACAAAATAGGGTATCTTGTTTTGTTTTCAGTTGTGGTTTGGGTTTGGTTTGGTTTGGTTTTTTTTTCCCGGACAGTGCTGTTGGTATTTCTAATTGTAACAATGTTATCACTAGAAATACTAAGATGCGTGTCATATTTCAGTTGACATTCATATGACATTTTCTGACTGAAGTTGTTTTTTGTTTTGTCTGTTGGTTGGGGGTTTTGTGTCTGTGTGTCTGAGGGTTGACGTCATCTTGTAATCTCTCGAATGTTCTGAAGGAAATGATGCTTCCATAGCTTAGTCCTCGCAGAAAGCAGTATCCACAGTAGCTTTAAAATTCAGACTTTTTGTTAATTACCTTTTCCACTGGCAGCTTTCCTTACATTCTGGAATCCTTCAGAAGACACTATAGAACATGATTCTGTGACATAAAACTGATTTTATGTTTTCCCGCTCTCAAGCTACTTAGTGCAAATAAAATTTTGTGCCAGTCAGCCCAAGATATGTTATAGCACTGTTAAAGCCTAGCCTGTTAATTACAGATGTTTTGCACTGTTTGTGTGATGCACAGATTTCTTGGAATTAGGTTTCCTTTGGCAGTATGTAGTTTTACAGTACAGTCAACAGAATGTTGCAGAATAGCAATTATGGGAATAAGAAGAATTCACAAGCTATTGGAGTGAATGCTTTAATGCTGATACTTTTTTTTTTTTTCTGATAAAAGCAACTCAGATAAGAGGATATTCAAGTTATTGTAACAATTAGTTTTTCTAAGATGTCTATCTATATGAAATGTTTCATGGTACAAAAAAACCCCACAACTCTGTAGTAGAATACAAAGTTTATTACATTTCTCGACTGCATTATCCTTGTCAGCTAGATTAAAGCGTTCTCCTAGTTTCTGTCCTATATTACCATAACAAGTGAGGAAATAATGTAGTGTTGTTACACAGAGCAGCTTATAAATTTTGACATAAGTGTGAGAGAAATCACTTGAAATGTGAAGCAACCAAGAGGAATAATTAGGAACAGCAGAATGATCTCAGTAATATGACAACAGTTTCTAAAGCACCCCACAGGATTGAAATCATCAGGTTTGCTTGACCTATATCTTTAATAATACAGCTCATTGCCCTTGTATTGAAGCTAGAGGGTAGGACATAGTATAAGCTTTATCATGTTTTAGGAGAAATTGCAAAAAGTTTATTTATTAACACAGCACAAAATGGCCCATTTCTATGATTACCAAACAGAAAAGCAAGTTGGGCCACAGTTCACCACACAGAACACTTTATAGTCAAGCTTGGCTGGCAAAAAATATTATGTAACACTCAAATAAGATAAATGGCTGCACTGGCAGTGGAAATAACCTTCTGTTTAATTAGAAAATAAGAGCTATATGGGACAATAAAAATGGTTACTGCTGCCCTCAGTCACTGTTTAATAAATATGATAGTGCTGAAGATAATGCTAAGTGTTATTTATTTGTGTAATATCATGGGCTCAGTAATTGTTCATGTTCTTGATAGTTACCCTGCATGTAGAATGAGTCTGTTTCACATTTTCTTTGTTTAATTCTTAAAAAGGAAGGAGAATTTTTAAAAACTTTTAAACTGTTTTTAAAAGCCAGAGATGTGTGATCAAAGTTCATTCACCTCTCAGTGGTGCTGTAACCAAACTGCTCGTTTTCTTAGCTTAGCTTACCTTCAGGATAATTAAGCTTTGTAACTAATTGTTTTGTACTTTTCAGGCTGGATTGTCTATGTGCCTTAGATATATTTCTACATCTGTGAGAGGAGAGCAAGCATAATTTGAATTTTTAGATGTCCATTTCATCATGGATGTGTTTACAGTTAGTATAGTTCTACGGTCTGATTTTAGCATAGTTTTCCCTTCCTTTGGCTCTGTTAAGAGTTTTAAACAGTGAACACATGCAAATTAAGTCCTGCAGGTGCAGTGTGGAAGACGTTATTGCAGTGAAAGCTTCTCACTAAATGGAATAGTTTTACTAGTAAATTGAGCATCAAGTTATGTTATGTGCATACATATCAAAAGTTTCCTTTCTCTTTAGAGCATGATTATTAGATATGGACATTGTTCCTGATTTTGCATATTTAGGAACGTAGGTGTCTTTATCAAATGCTTGACAGAAAAGCAGGGCATGGAATGCATTCTGCAATATGCTTTTAACAGGCTTGGTATCCCAGCCCTATTGCTTTCAGTCACAATCTTTCTATTTTAAATCTACAGTAAGTACAAGGATTTGAAAAAGGATATAAAAGACTTTGCTTTGTTTTGTCCAAGAGGAAAATTTAGAGGATGTTTCATCAAAGTTTTAACCTCTCCTTCCTCCCCTACGTCCTCTCCACCCCCAAATGTAGACTATATGTCAAGAGGCAAAACAAAACAAACCCCCTTTTCTTCACACAATTCACTTTAAGCTTCAAAATCCTCCAAAATCCCCAATCTCCCTTTGCAGTCTGGTTCCCACTCTTCAGCTTTCCTCATCTCCCTCTGAAAGAAAAAAGCTCTTCTTTAAGGGACTGATAGGTTGTAGAGCGATGCTTAGCAACAACATTCCTGTGCCTTAAGTAGCTGCAAGCCCCTAGCTGAACCCTTTGATGTGACTGTCAGGGCAGATTTATTTTGTTTTAGCACATTGTCTACTTGTCCAGATGTATCAGGAGATAAAAAGGAGTCATGTTTACACTCTTTTTGGGTGGGGGGGGGGGAGGAGATGTAATTAAATCGCATTTTTGATGAATCTCTGAGAGATCGAGATGAGAAACAGAGGAATTGGCTTGAATATAGAGGGGAAACCCACTTGCCTGCCCTAACACCTGACATTGTAGGAAAATGAAGTGTAAAGCCATAGCACAATGTGTTGATTTGATTCTGCTGAAGCCTTTGACTTTGTGTTTTCTCATGTACTGGTAGTTCATGAGAGTCCAGATAGGCCTATTAGAAAGCAGCAGTTGTGCACCATAGACTCTCCTGTGTGTCTTACTTAATAGATTTATTTGTCCAGGTTGGAAATAGCTGTGTTTTTCTGTAGAATGTTAATGTTATAGATCACATATCCCAGAACTTCTGGCTGTGGTAAGTGGCTGTCAATCACATACTTTAAAAAAAAAAAAAAAAATTTGATCCTTAGTGGTCTTGGATAAACAAACGTGCAGTGTAAGGCAGGCTTTGCTGAGTTTTCCCAGAGAACAAATACCAGAGATAAATCCTTTTTTGTTTATTTGCATTTAACTTGCACATTTAGCAACACCATTCTGAGCTCTATTAATAACCTGCGGTGTGCAGTGACAAGTCTGATTCCAGCATTCAGTATGCTGTGGGTATGCCAAGTGAATAAAACGCTAGTTTTAATCTGCTGTTAGAAAAGTTACTCTATTTGCATTTTAAATAGGTTACACTACAGCACCCCCTTCTGCTGACTAAGTAGTGTGACAACAGGTTTTAGCTGCAATTCAGTTTTATACCCACATGACAAAATGAAGATGCCTTGAAAGCATCTTTCCATTTCTTAATTCCTCTGTCTGTTAAGCAAGGACATCAGTGCAACTCAACAGTAGGCATTAAACTACTGCTGTCTTAAAACTTTTTAGTATAATAGCTTTTATTTTTGCAGCATTGTCCATATTTCTGAAAAAATAAAGCCCGCAGGGGACAGCAGAATGAATAGCAAAGCAAAGTAAACCCTCTCACACTACATACAAACAGTTATGCTTGGCCAGTGAAATGTATATGCAGCTCTGCGTTCCTCTGATTGTCATTAAATGAGTTTGCAAGTGATGATACTACATTACTTGATTTTATTCATGGCACAGTCTCAGAGGTTCCTATCCAAAAAAAAAGCAATTTGCCTTGCTGGTTCTCTCTGTGCTTTTGAAGAATCTATGGATATTAGATCGGCAAAAAACAAATGGAGAAGTTCTGGATTGTCTGTGTTTCAAAATGTAGGTCTATGAAAAGTTGTTACTGTACTGTAGGTAATGTGTATTTGAGTTCCCTGTCTATATTTATATGTTGCTATGCCACAGTAGAGTATAAATCTCAGCAATTACTCTCATAGTGCTGTGTTTTGTAGTTGTGATATAATTGGTTGAAAAATATTGGAGGGAATGACTGAAGGAAACTGGAAATCTCATACATTGTCGGTGTACTTCCTTTTACATAAGTGGCTTACCTATGCTTTTGTCCCTTCTGTTGAAGTTGTGATATCTGGAAGTGCAGTATTGTTCTTTGACTCGGAGCTGTTGGGCAATGAGTGAAATACAATAATTGACATGTTTGGGCATTGGCAGGGTGGCAACTTAGAAATGGTTAGCATCTGCTAGCATCTGGAGGTTCATTTGTGATTCACTTTACGAGACACTTCAAAGAATAGTTGTCAAGGACAACTCAAAATTCTCTAGCAACATTTGCAGAGTTTTCTGGTTTGGGATATGACAGGCTTATTTATGGTTTGTTTGGTTTTTTTGGTTTTTTTATTTTATTTGGGGGGGGGGTTGTTTGGGGTTTTTTTGGTGTTGTGTTTTTTTGTTGTGGTTTTTTTTTTTTGTTTGTTTGTTTTTTTGTTTGTTTGGTTTTTTTTTTTTCCCTTGCACTTTATTTCACTAGTGTGTAAGCCCACTGAATCCTGCATACTGTAAATGAACAGAATGTACCATGTGTGTTCCCAGAAGGTGAAGAAGCTAAAGATGCTGTCAAAGAAATGCAAGAAAAAATGTATACTTTTTGCTTGGACATACTTTCCCAAACTTAGATTAAGAATATTCCTTTCATTCACTGTTCTGTAAGTGCTCCTTTAGGGAGAGATCCTGCTATTTACCATAATGAAACATACTGAGTCACTTAAGCGGTGAGATTTAGCTCATCATGAATGAAAATACTAGATTCTGCTATATGATTAAGGAGAGGTGGTAATAGTGAAGTTACTTCAACTCATTAAACTGAACTAAGCAGCAGAATGTCTTGCATCCTTCTGCTTTTAAATGTAGGTAGCTAAAATATAATTTTAAAAAGATATAAGGAAAACACTATACAATAAGAAGTGACCGTTTTTTTTCTACTGAGTTGGGAAAAAATGTTAAAAGTGTTAAGCAGATGCTAAAATTCTTGGCTTTTGAGTGTTATAAGTTAAAAAAGAATGGTCTTGGAAATCAGAAAACCTAACGGGTGTTTTTGTATGCTATATGTTACAGTAGAACAAATCAATTCAGGCTGCTTAGATACAGTCATTGCCTTGTGATTATATTTGTGTAAAGTCTTGGAGCCTTTGATCAAAGAAAGGCATTTGTGACTAGGTCTAATCCAAGCTCTTTAAGGTGTTTAACTGGAGGCGGGAGGGAGGGGGAAGAGGTTGATAACAGCTGGGATTTATATTTAGTTTTGCTGAACTTTTGTTTTGAAAGGATTTCCATTATACACTGCTTCCTTTTCCATACTGAAGATGGATCATTGAGTAAACCTAAAAGGGAAAGAGGATATGGGAGGAAATGGGTGGGGACTTGGAATTAATCTTCTGAAGAAAAATGTTTGATCAGTGGGTAGGAGAGGATGAAAACCTCTGATGTTGACAGCAGGCAACTTTCTGACTAGTGTGTGATTGACAACTTTGATGCTCCAGTGGGGAGCGAGTGTCCAGCCGTGCTCAGGCATCCTCTGTCTGTGGGTGGTAGTGTTAATAATGTGGCAACTGGAAAGATTAATTGCGGACAAGCAGCAGGATTACGAGGAGGGCTTCACAGGTCTAAAAGGAACAGTGGTAGGAAGGCCTCTGATCTGTCAGCCCAAAAGGAAATTAGTTAGGGCAGGCTGGAGCAGGCTTAAAAAAAAAAAAAAAAAAAATACGGGGAGGGGGGAGGAGGAAGATGGAGTAATGGGAGAAGGGAAGCATTTAGGATATTAAAGCAAAATGAAGAGGATATTGAAAAAGGTCATAAGGGGATGGGGCTGATGTTCTTGAAAGACCTTAATACACTACATCCTCTTACAGTACATGCAGAGTTCAGCTTGTTTTGGAGGGAACTGCAAAGTGACGTTTCTAGTGAATAGAGCTGCCACAGTAGGTAAAACCTGTTACTTGTTTTCAAAGTGAACCTGAGAATAAACTCAAGTTCAGGATTTTCAAAGATGTCTGAATGGAAAATACATGGGAGAGAGTTTACTTAAGCTGTTTCTGCAAGTTACTAGCTTCTGTGTGTTTTACTTTCCACCCTTTTTGGTAGAAGTAGGGATTTTGCCAATAAATTCTGTGTTACCATTAAAGAGGCCATTCATCATGCTTGCTAATGTTATTAATCAAGATATACCACAGTACTCTTAAAATGAGATCATTTTGATAAATCATGTATGACATGAAAAGACTTTATTCCTTTTAAGTGCAATTTAGACTGTAATTTTTTCCCTCATTTATGATTCATGGGAGAAACATGGATAAAATTCTCTTGCACATTTACACCTTATCTTCAGTAATAATTCAAAACTGCTTTTAGATGAAAATTCAAGGTCTGATTCACCAAAGCTGAATGCCAGCTCATTATTTTCTGGCATTCAGTAGTCCAAAAATAATGTCCATACATTAGGTGCTTGTCAAAATAGTTGAATTTGGCTGCCTACCAGACAGTGTGTATCGATTACACTCAATTAAGCCTAAATGCATAAGAATTATCTGATGTTCATTTACATTTTTGATCCAGCTGCACCCTACTTTCAACCTTGTAATTTAACATTAAGCGAAAACCAAAAGGTAAAGCAACTGCAAGTGAGAAGTGATAATATCTCTTATATGAGGATAAGGGAAATACATTCTGAAATGGTTTGAATCTTCTTAAGATACGCTACTTCGGTTAAATAAGCAAAATTCTCATGCATTTTCATGTTAAAGGTTATTGGAATTGGAAGGCCAACCAAAATACAAGATCACTGTTCTCCTTGTCATCCTATGACTACAATAATTTGGCCTACTCTATTAATAGTATCACATATGAAATGCTAAATGTCTGGAATGAATATTTGCTAAGTTCAAAGTCACACTCTTGATTCTAGCTGAAACACCTGTGTTGCTTATTAAATTTTAAAATGTCAGAAATGGGTTGTAGCATTTTTTGCAAACATAGGTATAAACCTTAGATACTTTTTTGTTAATTTTACATTTAGAAATATAAAAAAAAGATAATGTGTAGTAGAGACATTTAATTTGGAAAGCAGAGTAATTTAAATTTTACTGTTTCTCAAACCATGATTCAAAGAGGATTGGCTTATCTGAATTACAGTCCCCCTTTAACTTCCTCTTCAGCAGCTGAAAGTATTTGAAGTAACGTGTGTGGTTGCCAAAAATAGCAGACCATTTGTATTTTTGAACCCCTGGTCTCTACAAATTTGTTTCGATGCAGCAGATGTACAGTATATCCTGACACTACACAGGGTGTTCCCTTACTAGTACCATCCAAATACTGGGGGTTTTATTCCTTGACAAGTGGAATTTGGAGAGTAAACAAATGAAACTTTTCTTCAGTCTAATTAGATTCCCAGACTCTCAAGAGCCAGTTGCCAGTGGCTGACTTCATTTTCTTCTAAATGTCACAAAGTTTTATTATTTTCTTTTTTTTTTTATCCTTCACACTTTACTTTGTGTTTGCATACTAGAAAATGATTTTTCATTTCCACATCAAACTAAGAGTTATGCATCACAAACTTAGAAGGTCACACTCCTGATGATTTTTTTTTTTTAATTATTGCTATGAATATTAGATTAGTAGGCAAAAGAAGCATAAAGCCAAAAAAAATCCCTTACCCTACCAACACCTGCTCTTAAATTTCCCTCTCATCTCATGAATTTTCTTTATTATTGATAAGAAAAAACAACTTGGGAAACGGACTCCCTATATTTCCCTAGGAAATTCTTTCTAATGAGATACTTTTATAACAATAAATTAAAGTGGCATATTAGTTCAGAGTAATCAGATTGTGTTTGTCTTCTTTATTAGGACTGGATAAATTATTACTTTTAATTTTCTTTAAAATGCCTGCTGATGAAAGTGAGTCATTCAGATCTTTGTGACATTCAGCAAAATATGAGAAGCACGCTTTAAAGCAAGAGATTGAGACAAAAGTGGGAAATACCCTTTTCCTTCCTTCCCATCTTCTATCCAGTACTCATCTGCTATGTTCTACTTTTCAGTACCATTGTCAAATGTATAGAATCAGATTTTAAAATGAATCACTATTTCTCTGCCAGGTTAAGAGGTCATCACAGTAAGCCTGTTAAGGGTCAGGCAAGTTGTGATAACACCACGCATGTCTTTTCCCCTCTCCCTTTAATTAGAGTGACTCTAATTCATGCTGTAGGTTTAGTAATGGCAACTGCTAACTCGCAGTTAACTATACTTGCTTCCATTTCATCGAGGAAATCTCTCTCTCCACATAAGCATACCATGCCACCTGTTGGTTTTCCAGAACATAACATGTATTGGGATCAGTTGCAAACTCAGGGCTGGCCCATTTGAGATCTCTAGCCTAGTTCACAGACAGGGAGAAGAAAGCAATACCTTTTGTAGCCTGCCATGTGTAGTTGGCCCTATTTGGCCCTGCTGTAGTGGTTTTGCATATTTTCTAGTCTCCTTCTTTACCCTTTCTTTCACACTTTACCCCTTTCTTTCTCTTGTTGTATGGTTCCTGAGTTCATAGAAAAGCAAATATGTTGTAAAATAAAATTGTTCTTCCCTAGCCATTCTCTAGAATGGGATGGTTGAATACTTGATGTGTGGTTGCTCCATGTAATATTTTCTGCTATCACAAGGCTCTCAAAGACCTCGCAGTGAAATCAGAGACCCATTGTGCTTGGTGTTCTGCAAACTCATGGGAAGACAGTCCCTCATAGTAGTGTTTTGATGCTCTCTGCAAGCTTGTCCTCAATTCAACCCCAAATGAATGTTTAAATATTTTCCTGCTTTTAGGCAGACTATGTCCCTTGTTTCACATTTATCCATGATTTTTATATATAGAATTATATATATAATATATTATTAATATTATTAGTAATTAATATATGTATTTTATATATTATATTTATATATATATT
>JANHGN010022047.1:0-12007 GCA_024605025.1 Megaceryle maxima | reverse complement strand
AGGAAAGGAAAGGAAAGGAAAGGAAAGGAAAGGAAAGGAAAGGAAAGGAAAGGAAAGGAAAGGAAAGGAAAGGAAGCCAGAGGACCCCAAAAAGTATCAAACTACAGGCTAGCACCTACAGCACACCTCCTAGCTGAGCTTAAGTAGAGCCCCTTGGCCTATGGGCAGGAGGGGAGGTGAGGAGGCCCCAGATGAGGCTGATCTCTCCCAGGGGAGGCTGGTCTCTCCAATTAGTGCCATTAAGCCCATTAGTGCCTGCAGGGACCTGACAATCACTATTGGCATTTTCAGTCATAATGGTCGGAAGGGGTGTGTGAATGTCATCTGTCCTGCCCAGTATGTTCTGGTTGAATGACTGACTAGACAATCCTTATTTAAATTTGTACATAAAACCGCACGGTGATGATAGGATGAGAATTCAAGACTTTTCCTGACAAGCTCAGGGAATACTTTGAAACAGCAGAATGAAATTTAACAAAGGAAAGTGCAAAATTCTATGTTTCAGTGCATGATCTAAACCAGTAATCCCAGGCTCTTTGAACTGCTGAAGTCCATGGAAAAATCATCACTATGGGACAATGCATAGAACAATGAAGTATGTGGGCAGAGCAATGAAGAGACATCTCCTTGAGGTGCATCACCTAGGAATGCTAACTCCTTGGAATTAGTTAATAAAATGGATGTTTTATACAGCTGGGTGTCCATAAAAACCTTGACTTCAGATACCTCTTGTGACTTCCGGAGAAGGGTTTTAAAAATAAATTAGGTAATTTGCAATCAGGTAGTAAATAGAAAAATCTGAAGTCTAATGGATGGTGATTTAGTTAACAGAAATATAGAAAGTACTTAATTCTAATCTGCTGTAATTTCAGAGTTTTTTAGTACTCAAGAAATTTTCTCTGTCTCTCTTAAAAAATAAATCCAGAAAAGAAACCCTGTCTGATCTTAAAATACTTCTGTAGTCACTAACCAGTGCATTTTGGATTCTCATGCAGAGGCAAATCTGAAAACTCTTTATGTTCCATTTCAGACACCACTCTCTACAGCATATTAATCACAACCACGTCAGCCCATTTGCAATGTTTTGCTCAGAGGACATATAAAACTACATTCAAACAAAGCTCAGAGGATGAGCTCAAGGGATTCTTATGGTAAAAACAAGCCTTTAGTGGAATGAGAAGTGACGCACCGTGCACTGCAGCAATTCAATATGCTCCCAGAATACTTTTCAAAAAAAAGCATGAAACAGAATAAACAACCATGGGCCAAGGAAGATCTGTTAAAAAATATTACCAGACCATTTAAAACTAAATGACATGTATTTCTATTTTTGCTATTGCACTGTAAAATAAACAGTGTTTTTTCTAGATCTGTGCCTTCAGTATCAGTAAGCACAGTTGGGGAACACAGCATGGCTAAATGTCACATCATCTGGAACCTGCAAGGGACTTTGGCTCTAAATTCAGAGCTTTGTGTAGTGTGTTCAAACCCAAATTCTCAGCAATGAATTCTTGGGAATCTTTTTGCCATTCTCTTACTTTTGTTTTATTAATTCCCCAGAGTCAATCTAACTCAGGAACTAAAACATGCAAGATAAGAAAAAAATGAGATTGCTACTTTGCATAAATATATACTATATAGATCATATATATTATAAGCAGCATTTAATCTGCTAATCTAAGGAAAATAAAACATTTTTTTAATATAGGGAGCAACTACTGATTTTGTTCCTGATGATATAAATGCACTATCATAGACTTAATGCTGATTACAAGTGATTTACTGATCTGGGCATTTTATGTTAACGCTGACAGGCTTCCAATACAAACCAATGAACAGTCAGATGTCATGTATGTCATTAGCAAATCAGTCATTATTTGACACGATTCTGAAGTCTAGTAATAGATTAACATACTGGGGAAGATGCTAATGAAAAATTCTTCTAGACATGGAAGACTTCTGTTTTATGCTCAAGGCCTTAGGGTTCTTGGGTTTTTAATTTACCCAGCAAGAACAGTCCTCATACTAAAGGCTAAACCTTATTCAGGGGCTTTTTCTTTGTTTATGTCCTCCAGGACAGAATAACTCTACTGAAATGCTATGTTACAAATCCTGCACAATGTCACTGCCCTACAGTCTGTAAAAATAATATGAAAAAAGAGATCATTAGCTCATTTAATTCCTTTCCAAGACTATTTGGAGCTATATAAAAAAGTACTTTATCCAATGTAAAGGAGTGTATTCAATGAGTTTCAAACACACCACTGTAAAGCTAGCAAAAGTAAAACTGCACATCTCCAGCTCTCCTTAACAAATTTACATACCTATTAACATTATAGAAAGATTTTTCGCCAGGTCCTAAAGGACAGACAAGTAAAGATATCTCTGCTTTGCAGCTGAGGAAACTAATGCTAAGAGCTTAAAATTCATCATTTCAGATTTTACTCCTACTTTTTGATTTCTTAGTTTCAGGAATCACTTCAAGGCACTCAGATCACCAAGATGCACAAAGCTGCCAAGCTCTCAAAACTCCCACTGGAGTCAGTGGGAGAGGGACCTACTCAGGAAACCAGCAATTTGTCTCTCAAAGTCTGCACCCAAAATTAAAAGGTGACTCAGTGAGATAGACCCATTTTCTATTTTACACTTGTCAGTAAGAACATTATTTCTGGTTTCTAAATGTCTGTATTTCATATAAAAGAGACTGTTCTGCCTGATGCACACAGGTGTAAACTTCCCTGGAGAGGCTTCATAAGCCATTTTACAGAAGAATATATACAAGTGAAATTCTTATCTAAGATTTGTTAAAATTCATTATCTAATTGGTTTTGCTACCTTTTGTTAAAAAAGCCTAACACCAAACTATGACATCTGGGGAGAAGAACAGTTAAATGCTACGGGAAGTTATGCACTGTCTGTGCGCATCTTCATCATGTGCCAATTTATATTCTGAATGCCTCATCCTATTATTTCCTCAGTGTCTTTTCACTTATTATTAGAATGAAGGTAAGAGATTTTAAAAAGCCAAAACCATAGAGTTGCACTCCTTTCCTCTTAAGAGTTAATATTGCTTTTTCTTAGATTTCCTTTCCAGTAATTTTATTTATGTAGAAGAGGTTTAACATAAAGGACAATGTGGTGGCCAAGAAATTTGATGGGAGGACAGAGGGCAGCCTTTGTATGTGGCTGCATGGTGAATGAAAATGCAGGATTAATATTTTCCAAGTCCCGGATAGAATTGAATTTAAACAAAGCTCTAATAGTCAACCCATTTGAGATCAAATGAGTCGTTTTGCATTGTGGCTGTTGATGATGGTGCATTGCTTGCTACTGCAACTCCCTCAGCATTTTTGATTGCTATAAGGCAATCATCAAAAGGTTTTCAGGAATTGCTTTATATGGCCAGGAAAGGGAAAGGGGAAAACTCTGCAAAACAGAAAAACAGAGCCTGCTGGAATTGACTTAACTTTGTAATTAGCTGCTATGCTGTACAGAGCAGAATGTGCTCAACTGCTTTTTACAGATTATTTTATGGAGATTGTTCTTAGAATTTCTTTCAGTTACAAACTGAGAGAAAAGACTGAGAGTGCAGCACAGGCTGTAATGCTGTTGGTAAGCTCTATGAAGGAGATCGATTCCTTTTTTCCCCACTTATCTGAATCAAAGTTAAGAGATGTTTTGGTGTTTCAGACCAAACAGGAGGACTATACAATTTTTCATTAAAAAACCCCAAGTTTCATCTCTTGTCCACCTCTAAAGCATCTGCTTTTCTGCAGCTATTCCTGTGGTCTCTCAGTGACTCCAGGAGGTGGTCTTCTGTTCAGCATTAGCCAGGGCTGTAGGAGGAAACCTCCTAAACCCATTCCCATAGACTCTTGTAATGCTTGTGGGAGAATGACTTGGGGCATGCCTGGAACACACAGTCAAGCACAGCATGGAGATTCCACGCTGATGCATTCACATGGCATTACTTACTTAGGAGCAGAGCACCGTGAGATCTGAAAGGACTCTAGCCACATTTGACATGGCTATGCCAGACCTTGTAAATTCAGTCTTTCATCATTACAGCTTATTTGTTCAGAGGCTGTGCTGAAACTGTACTGCTTCTGGTTCTGAAGCAGACATGAACATCGCTATCTCAAGGAGGTATGCTGCACACTCTGTTGCACTGTGCAGACATGCCAGCAGTCAGCCTGAACCTTGAAACCCTACCTGTAAAACAAGGACAATGGTTTGACCTATAAAACACAGAGATAGAGCGAGTAATACATTTTGACAGGATTATAAAGTTTCCCTAGAGCTTGGTATAGCAATGAGGGCCAGATGAATAACACAGATCTTTTGAGCACTCATGCAAAACTGCACAATCCTTACATTTCTTTCCTCAGACAGTGGATGCTTTTGAAAGCATCACAGATTTTCCCCAAGGTCTGAGGTGAGGTAAGGGCAGCACTGGTGTCAGGTCCCCGAGGGCACTCACAGGCCTTGACATCCCTGAACAGCATCACCTGGGAACTCCTTAGCTGCTGCCGACAGGATCAGGGGCTCTATTTCAGGTTGGGTCTGGACCTTCAGCCCTTTCCTAGGCTGTGTGGTGGATGTGTCTTTCCAGTTCTGTCTGAATCCCTCAGTCTCACACCCCAGCTTTGTCTCCTACAGCACATCAGGACTGCCCAGAGGAAGTAAGCTGTGATCCCCTTGCCATGCCTGGAGATGTTGCAAGGCCCTATCTCCACCTGACTCAGCCCTTCAGGACAACACTGCTTAGTGAGAGCACAGCTTGTATGGGGCTCATCCTGGCTCCGTCTTGAGCCCCTTTTCATTAAATACTCCAGGCTCGGGGAAGTGTGTCTGGCAAACACCTGCTGAAAAAGGACCTGGGGGTGTTGGTGGACAGCCAGCTGAAGATGAGCCACTGTGTGCCCAGGTGTCCAAGAAAGCCACCAGCATCCTGGCTTGTATCAGCACTAGTGTGGCCAGCAGTACTAGGCCAGGGATCATTCTCCTGTACTTGGCACTGCAGAGGCCACACCTCAAAATCTGAGTTCGGTTTTGGGCCCCTCACTCCAAGGACAATGAGAGGCTGGAGCATGTCCAGAAGACAACAAAGCTGGGGAAGGGTCTAGAGCACAAGTCTTGTGAGGAGGTCTCTTCCAACCAAAACAATTCTATGATTCTATGGGCAGCTAGCTCTTGCTGTTCTCTGGCAAGTAGTACTAGGCTCAAGAAAACCCAGCCTTCCTCCTGTCTGCTCTGATCAAGAGAGGACAAAGACTCATCAGGAGCCAAACAGCTGTGACAGCATTCTTCATATTTGCCTGCTTCAACCCAGTTTAAACCTGTAGCCTTGTGCTTGTTGGACACCTGAATGGCTGAGAAAGGGATTAACATGAGTGACATGGAGCAGTAAGATACCAGAGGATTCTAATTCCCATATCCTGATGTCACTGAATTAATTAGAAGTTAATGCACTTATTCATATTCTCAATTCTATGAAAGCCAGGAGTTTTTCCTTTGTGGGAATTTGAGAGACTGACTGTATAGTGAGAGTAGGTATTTCACCAAAAGTAGTAGATATATTATGAGGATTCTGGAGGATAAAAACTTGGCATGAGCCTGCTTGGGAGCATATGGAGATAAGACGCTCACAGCCTCCACTTCAGCAGCATTCTTGCAATGATCCTGTTGAGTGTTTAACTGAGCTGACTCTGCTGTGCTCTAAATACTTTGCACTTACATTGAGTTTTACAACTTCAAGGTGCTTCCTGGACATAAATTAACCAGTAACACTTTGATAGCAAGAAAGAGGAAGAGAGAAAGATTAGAAAGACCAGAATTATATCAGCAGCAGTGGATAAATGTACCACGTTTTTCTGATTTAGTCTTGAAGATGGCAAGGAACCAGGTAAAACATAACACTGATAAGAAAAGTCTGTCAATCTTTCAGGTAGTTATGGCTGATAGGATCTGGAGGAAGAAGGGTGAGAAGGAACTTAATTTCTACGCTACTCTCAGAGAATACTTGAAAAAGAGGCCAAAGGACTTTTAACATTGATAAAAGTGCTGACAGTTTTATTCTTGGTGACCTAAGACCTCCATCCACAGGAGAAGGCCACAGAATCACACTGTACTTTACTAACAATAAACTTCCCCTTGTGTGCTTTTCTCAGAAGTAATCATAGTATCATAGAATGGTAAAGGTTGGAAGGGACCTCTGGAGATCAAGTCCAACCATGCTGACAGAGAGGGATCACCCAGAGCAGGCCACACAGGAACATGTCCAGGCAGGTTCGGGATCTCTCCAGAGAAGGAGACTCCACAACCTCTCTGGGCAGCCTGAGCCAGTCTCCATCACTCTCACAGGAAAGTTTTTCCTCGTGTTGAGGTGGAACTTCCTCTGTTCCAGTTTATGACCCTTGCCCCTCATCCTATCACAAGGCACCACTGAAAAGAGACTGGCCCCTTCTACTTGACACCCCCCCTTCAGATATTTGTAAACATTAATAAGATCCCCTCTCAGTCTTCTCCAGACTAAACATCCCCAGGTCTCTCAGCTTTTCCTCCACTTACTATCCACCAGGACTCCAAGGTCCTCCTCCATGGAGCTCTTTGACAGCAGGTCAACCCCTAACCTGTACTGGTGCATGGTGTTATTCCTGCCCAGGTGTGGGACTGCACTTATCCTTGTTGAACTTCATTAGGTTCCCCTTTGCCCAGCTGTCCAAATCTCGCTGGAAAGCAGCACAGCTCTGGTGTATCAGCCACTCCTCCCGGTTTCGTATCATCAGCAAACTCGCAGAGGGTACACTCTGTCCCTTCATCCAGGTCACCGGCGAAGATGTTGAATAAGACTGGACATAGTACTGACCTCTGGGCAATGCTGCTACATGTCACCAGCTGGACTTTACCCCACTGATCATGACCCTCTGAGCTCTATTGTGTAGCCTGTTCTCAACCTATTTCACCATTCACTCTTCTAACCCACAATTCCTGAGTTTACCCATAGGGATGTTATAGGAGACAGTGTCAAAAGCCTTGCTGAAGTCAAGGTAGACAACATCCCTGCATCTACCCATTCAGTCACAATACACATATTGCTTATTTGCTTTCTGTTACTTATGAAACTACCAAGGACAGCAGCTTGAGATTAGACTGAGACTGTCTAAACACTTTGCATAGTTCATCAGAAATATTTAAGATAGTACCAGCTTTCCTTAAATCCAGAGACTTAATCTGCTCTCAATTCCAAATCAATAATCAGGAGGTAAAATTCTGGGTCCATCTATCTATGCTATTTTCTATTGTTACAGGTGAGAGAAGATAATGGGGTTAGTAGGGAAGATTTACTTGTTAGTTGTTTACCCACACCATGGATATGACTTCTCATAGGGCCTATACCTTTTAAAACTATTAGCTGTATTTGCACACACACATAAACTTTGCAGTAAGTTAGATTTTATGTCAAAAGAGGAGATTTGCACCTGTCCACTTGTGTACAATCAGGCCATTTTCTTGACAAGTTCTAAAACAGGCTTTTGAGTCAAATTAATTCATATTAATTGCACCAGTGGTTTTAACTGAAACACACCTTGATGATGATACTGCCATAACCATCTGAGAGAGAACCATCACCATCAACTCCTAGGGTTCCTACTGTTGTATCTTTGTCTGTTTGGGCTCTCATCTGCTTTGTCAATAAAACCAGACAGAGTATTGCACCCAGCTACTGCAAAGCTAATTCTTCCCACCCAACTGCTGGGTTTCTCCATCTGGTATTTCATGGCAATTAACAAATTAGAACACGAATGACAGACATAGAAACAATAATTATGTCCTCTTCTCCCTCTCTCTGGAAGGTCTCAGTTTGTAATAAACGTGCGTGCATTTTAAAAATGCTTTGATCAAGTTAGCCAGGTGATCCTTCCAGTATCTCTGCAAGGTAACAATTTTACTTTCTTTACTCATTTTGCACATCAAGAGGCTGCCAAAAGTCAGCATCTTCCTCATGGCATCCCAGAATGCGAGGGTGATATCTAGTCTGCAGTGGCACAGTGATGCATTGGGGGCTTTATGCTACCCCTGCTAAACTTAGTAAGTTATATTTCCAGGATAGAGCCAGTGGCATTACAATGTGAGGTCGACTCAAAAAAATATGTAATCCTCTCCCTTTCAAGAAAGTTTTTCAGTGTGTCTGTACATAGTTGTTCACTCTTCTGCGTGGTCTGTCCTTTGACAGTCCTCTAGCTACCTCTGTGTTTCTTCAGTTAAAGCTCCTCAATTGCTTTAAAAGGGAAAGGGCCAAAGTATGGTAAATTCAACAATATCACATATCTTGTCCTCTCTGCTGTAGCAGTCACCTTGTCTAACTCCCATTCAAAGGCAACAATCTCATCTACTAAATGAGGAGGACATTTATCTGAAGATGTGTAGGGTATATGCATCTTCTCTGAACAAAGGTGAAGAACAGGATGATGGTGGGAAGATAATCCAAGAGGATTAGATGATAATCCAGGAGGACTAGACATGTACTCACTGAAACTCACTCTTTCAGAGAACTTCCAACATGGTTCAAGCTTTCCCTTAAACAATCCACTCTAGAATCCCAAATCCAGACACCTCAAAAAAAAACCCAGTTTCCCCAGTTCCTTTAAGAAGCTATGTGCACAGAACTGATACATGGCTGGGGATTCACCATAAGAGCAAGGTCCCTTTAGCCTTCTCTGTAATGATCCCAGTCCTTGTCAGTGTCTGGTTTCTCCGTCAGACAGATTTAGTGCAAGGAACTTCTAATTCTCAGTGAAGAGACTAGGCATAAACCTTCCAGTTTGTTGGATGATGGAATTACTCCGTTGTAAATGAGCAATGAATAAATGTACTAAAGGAAAGCATCACTTTTTGTGGGTTCATGTAGTATACAATAAAAAGACAGTTTCCCAGTTATAAAATCCATCAACGTTTTTCAGCAGTCCCATATTTTTTTAACATGCCTTCACAACTGCGAGCAGCTGCCTCTACATATGTTCCTTGATTTTATGCCCACATTACAACGGCGTCAGAGCACTCCTAGCTGTGCAGGCACATTTTTTATCCACCTGCAGCCTTCTGTTGCTGCGACGATAAATGCGTTTGATGGAAGAGGAATGGGGGCATGGGGGTAATATAGAGTATGTTGCACAAAACTCTAATGGAGGTTGGGAGGATTAAATTATAGATGTTTCCTACCCTAACTATGGCATGGTATCCTGTGGAAAGCATTCAGTCAAACATATTCAATCTGGCAGGCCTGCTTTATAAGAAGGCTCATTTGTCTTTCATGACAGGGACACAATTTTATATAGTGGCTTTGATCTGATGTTCTAAAAATTATTCAAAGGATTTCCTATAAACGAGACACAATTCTGGGATAGCTGAAGCACGGCCACCCCCAGAAAAGAACTCTGCAAATGATCTGTAGTAGAGTATGTGAGGATACAGGGAAATCCTTTTTCAGCAGAGAGGAATCTGGAGACCCTTCAGTGGTATTTAGTGTGCTTCTTACTGTCAGAGCCATCAAAACCAGTCAGAGTGAAACCAGAATTTTTCAGGTCTCATTCACATGTGTTTTTAGTAAATAGACTCGGTACTGACTGGATTGGTTCCTTCAGATTGTTAAAGGACAAAAGTAGCAGCAGTTTAGGACTAGAAGTGAAGGCACACTGTTCATCTGCAGGAGAAAACAGTGGGCAGAATACAAGGTTATTGGAATTTAATTTGCATGGTTTGGTAACATCCTTCTCTTTTCTTTTTAAGGAAACGTATTGAGTAGCCTGTGTAGTTTCAAAGACAGGGCTGACATGATACATAAATGCAACTAGAAATTATTCTGTCCCAATCTTCCTAATATTTAAAAGTTACAAATTAAGTAGGATCGGTTAACAAGAAAACTCTGATCTTTTAAGAGAACAGAGTTAGCATGCCATGCTGTGTCTAAGACAACTACCTGAAAAAGGGAGGCCTTCATTTAGGGAAATAACCAGTGTAATTATTTAGTGTGTTATACAAAAGCTGGCTACAGTTCCAGTCCAGTTTCAATTACTTCTTCACATGTTTCCAAATCACTGTCATTTCTAGGCTTTAGAGAAAGTATCCTGATTAATATTTCTGGATTACTATAAACACTAAACACATTTAGTCCTTCATGACTCAATAATCTGAACTCCAGTAGGAGCAAAAGGACTTTTCCTGCTGGTGTCTTCCATGATGGCAAATTCAGGGATTTCTACATTTCTTTGATAAGATATTCATAACCTGATATCTCCTGTAGAAAGTATCTCCTAGTCCAACCTAAACTGCATAGCTACCAACAGTTGACAAAGCCAGAAAAAGAGAACTGGAGTGATTTTATTGGGCTCTTTGAGCATCATGTAAGTAGACATTCTTCTTAAAGTTATTATAATCCCTCCCTTGCATAAAGGAGCAGGAGAAAGTGGCATTTACTCTATTAACAGAATAGGCTGAGCCCCTAACAGTTCTTACGGTGGGCATACAACCATTCTTTTAGACAGACAGCTTTTGGTAAACTTCATCAGATGCAGAAACAGATGAATTATGGCAGATCATGCCTATCACTGGATCCCATGTGATAAAGGGAGTTAGAACTGTCGGGATGTTTATATTACCCAGTGCCAGGAGAGCACATAACCTGACATCGTGTATTGCTCCACTGACCTGAGGTTTCACGTGAATTCTGCATCAACAAAAGGCTAAGTTAGGAATGAGGAACAAAAGCACTTCTCTCCTGCACTCTTTTTATTTGCTTCACCTTGTTTGTGGATAAAACAGCAAAAGCTCATCTGAATTTCATGCTGGTGACACCTACTAGACTGAAATTACATCTTATCACTGAGTTTGGATGGATAGAGACACAGGGGATGGTACAAAGCATATCCAGCAGTAGGAGTTGCTTTAACACAAGGAATTTTTCTGTTCTTTATGCTCATGGAATAGAAAATGGCCGTATCCCAGCACAGGTCCATTTTGTCAGTCCCCTTAAGGACTGCATTTTTTGTCTAACAACTGAGTTCAACCCCCCCTTAGAGAAGCCCCATTTTAAGGTATGAATCTGAGAACACATCCAGATGTCTTTGCCAATCTTTGTTGTGTGTTTATCTTAAAAGGAGTTAAGAATAAAATAAATTAAGGGAAGGAAAAAATTGGTAGCACAAGAATCCCACTTAAGTTACTGCATTTGAATCTCATCTAAGCTAAACAGTGCAGTAATTAAAGTAGTATTTACAATGCAATAAAGACAATGCTAATTACTGGCAAATCTGAGTTAGACAATGTTTTTTCTCGGGGAAATTAGTGAAGGATGGGGCCAGAGCAATAAATCCTTCAACAACCTCATTTGTTAATTATCTCCATAATCCTCTTACTTGTAGTGATTATCAAATTTATTACCAACAACCAGGAAGGCAATGTGAGGTGAAAAGACTGAGGCAATCACAGAATGGTTGGAAGGGACCTCTAGAGATCACCTAGTCCAACCCACTTCCCCCCCACTCCCAGCAGGTTTGCCCAGAACACATTACACAGGATGGCATACAAGTGGGTTTGGAATCTCTCCAGAGAAGGAGACTCCACAATCTCCCTGGGCAGCCTGGGCCAGAGCTTTGTCACCCTCACAGGAAAGAAGTCTTTCCTGATGTTGAGATGGAACTTCCTGTGTTCCAGCTTGTGCCCATTGCCTCTTGTCACTGGGCACCATCCTCTCTGCACCCACCCTTTAGGTATTTATAGACATAGATAAGGTCACCTCTCAGTCTTCTCTTCTCCAGGCTAAACAGTCCCAGCTCTCCACCTTTCCTCATAGGAGAGATGCTCTAGTCCCTCAATCATCCTCACTGCCCTCCACTGGATTCTCTCCAGTAGTTCCCTTTGTGTCTTATACTGGGAGATCAGAACTGGACACAATGTCCCAGATGTGGCCTCACCGGGGCAGAGCAGAGTGGGAGAATGACCTAACTGG
>JANHGN010022046.1:0-18912 GCA_024605025.1 Megaceryle maxima | reverse complement strand
GTGGAAGGGGAGGGGGAGGAGGGGAGGAGAGGAGGAGAGGAGGAGAGGATGCAGTGGCACCCCACCCAAGTCAAATGTCTATCTGCAAGCACATCTGAGGATCCTGGACTCCAAGCATTTTCCTGTCACTGCTCCAAGCCCAGGAGAAATCTCCCAAAGAAAGCAAAGAACACGTGAGCGCCAGGACCACCCTCCTTATCCTGAGCTCATAGAGCTGGTCCCAGAGGCCTCACATCTCCTCTGAGCTAGAGAATTATTATTAAACAGACAGTTCCAAAGGAAAGCAAATATTGACATTAAGCAAGAAAGTAAATGCCATTTTGCTCCTGGGTGTTTGAAGAAAGTAGAGAGGAAAGACAATGTAGAACAAAAGGAAATGAGGCTCTGCAAAGTTTTAGAGCTATTTAGGCCTGCTCCCCAGTCCCTCCCAGCATCTACACAATCTCCTTTTGCTGGAAGGAAGAGTGATTTGGGGCTTACTGATGCTAGATAACAAGACTGCAAATGCAAAGGCAGGTGGCAAAGGTAGAAAGCAGGCAGAGAAAAGGATAAAAGTAATACCAAATAGCTGTCTGCACGGTTGTGTCTAACACTCCATCTTTCTTGACTGGCTTTTGCAAGTTTCTTCCAACACTGCTGACTGGTTCTCAGGCTGGATGAAGCCAACTGTCCCATTTGCAGAGAAATTTCTCCCATACTGAGCACCTCCTTCCATGCTTTCAACACCTCCGTTGAGCTGAGCGGGGATCTAGGTGGGTTCCTACCAGTACTTGCATGGTGTGTGATCTTAGGACTCCCGCGTCGTTCTGCCGCTGTTGCTCATTGACACAAGTTCTCGCAAGTCACTCATTGCCCAGGAGTATGTCATTCTGCAACCGGGACATTTCCTATGTGCTGGGAGATTCATGCTTCAGTGCCACGTGTTCATGACAAATAACCCCAGCTCACTTTACAGTCACAGCGTACCCTGGCACTGCTGGAACATCATCCCAGTTTTGTCTGGCCCTTTCTGTCCTTTTGAAGGCAGTTTCTGAGGTGGGAGGCTTCAGAGAGCTCCCGATGCGATGAATAAAAAACACCTCGCAACTGTACACAAAAAATTAAAACCTCATTTGTGTCTGCTGAGCGAACAAACCACAGCTAATTAAATCCCCTAACAATAGGGCATTATACAAATGAGTACCGCCTCCTTAAAAGCACAGCTGGGGACAAGTACAGTTATTCGTGCTGTGCCCCTCCAGAGTCATGGGGGTGACAAGACTTTCATGGCAAGGCTGTGCAGCAGAGGCTGGAGCTCCCTCATGCCCCGCAGCTGAGCCAAAAAGAATATTTCATTTATTTTTTTTAACCAGGGAAAAAGCACACAGACACACAGAGACAAACAGCAGGAGACAAAGTCCCTGGGGAGCACTTGAGCTCTCGGCAATGGCTCCCACTGAGGGACGGGGGAGCTCCTTTCGCGCTCACAACACGAAGGCTGTGTTTGCAGCACCCCACGCCACGGCAGCACGGGGAGCAGAGGCACAGCCAGGCCACGCGTGCGCTGCCGAGCACAGCCGTGGGCTCTGTCCTGTTGTCCATCCTGTATGACATGCAGAAACCCAGCACAGAGAATTTATTACTGACTAACAAGCATGCCAGTGAAATCACATCCATGTCCAAATCTTAAATAACCTCTTTTGCTATTGTACAGATCTCCTCACCAGCTTCACACATCCCTATTGCATGCCTAGGGGAGGGGGGTCATGAGCTTCTTTTTCCCTTTTTTCCAAGATAGGGAGAAAAGAAGCAGAGAGAAATCCTAAATAACAAAGCTAAGGTCAGGAAACAAATCTGCATCAGTGCCAACATCTGCACACAAATCTGATGCTCCATGACTGCCTCTTGCCAGTCTTCTTCCTTTGTGCCCTGTGCCATCAGCCAGGAAAGGCTAGCAAGCCACATGGGATGCTCTGCTGCAACCCAAAGACATCCACTCAAGCAGAGCCATGCCACCCACAAAGGCAAAGGTCCCCACCCTGCTAGTGACCAGCCTCCTAGGTGTCTCACAATTGAGGCCCCATTTGCCACACTGTTTCTTTCTCAAGCTGTCATCCGGTGTAATGTTCAAAACGTGTAATGTGCCTGCTCCCAGCACAGGCTTTGCCGTGAACGGCATTTAAAAGTCTAAGGGTGGATTGGAAGAAGACCTGCTTTGTATTAAAAGGATGAAGTTCATTCAGCTGAGCTCAGTCTCCACTCCTTGAGCAGAAGGAGGACAAGGGCTCCTCTCTACAGCCATACAAGCTCAGCCTTTATGCTCTTTTGTGTAATATCAGTTAACTTCCATTTCTGAACAAAAATGCTGCCTTCTAATATAAAGTGGCAAGTTTTTTCAATTTTGGAAATGCTGAAATGGGACGATTCACCCCTGTCTGTCATTCTTTTCCACAGATAAATTTGTTATCCTGTTTCTTGTAAAAATTATTTATGAAAGTATTTTCTGCAAAGAAATTCAGATTCATTAAAAGAGTTTGCTGGTGAGGAAAGCAGTTAATCAGAGAATACCTATCCTCACCTAGCTACAGCTGTGGTTTGAAAGAATCTAGAAATGCAAAGAGAAAACTAAAATGGAATAGAAGACTTCATTCGATCCTAACGCAAAGTCAAACCAAGACACTAATGCTTTGTAGTTTCCATCAGCAACCGTGACTTTGGCCATAGCCACATGAAACAAAATCCACATGCGTATTCCCAGTGTACTTTCTCCATAGAAGTCCTAAATTACATTGAGGCACAAATTTTCTCTCTTCTAATACTGCCCTTAAGGATCCACAGCAGTACCTTTTCTTAGTGCTTTCCCTAGGACAATTCCTAAAGCCAGAAGTCCAGGGGAAAAAGGGAGAAACAAAACTGAAGAACCAAATGAATGCAGGAGACAACCAGAGAATGGCTGTGAAGATGAGGAAGGCAGAAGCTCAAACATCTAAATTTACTCTCAGTGCTAAAGCCCACTCTGCGCTGCCTCAGGCTGGAAGGGACTGTTCTGTATACTTTTGAGGACTTGGGGAGGTTTGGTGGGTTTTGAAGGTTTTAATCCTGATTTTACACCATTTCTGCAGTTTCCAGACTGGCTGATTGGCAGCAGAATTCCCAGTGGCCATACAGAACTGTCTCCTCCTCCCCTTTCTCTTGCTCCCAAGGGCAGCTTAACTAACTCACCTGAAAGATTATTTATTTGGCAGTAAAAGCCACAAATAAAACACAGCTGGCTAATGAAGACAGCGTGGTAAGTCTAGCTCATTTTTAATTTTAATGTTGCATATAATCTCCATTCTGGCCTATGGAGTTGTCAGTGGTTTTACAACTTCTGATTATACGAGTGCAGCAAGCAGAGACAGCTCAGTGGAAGAGCTGGGAGAGCAGCATTAGCAACTGCCTCTGGGGAATACAGCCAAAGGAGCCAAGGATTCATATGCACCATCACTGCAGTGACAGAAAGCAGAGGATGAGCAAGCAGTCTGTCATGGTGTCCTTTTCACAACCTACCTGTCTACTTATTTATAGGTAGTCAGGTCGCTCTGGGCCTTAAACCCAAGGGAAGAGGAGACTTCTGCTTCACCATCCATAGAGACACACACACTTCACTGTATTTTACAGAAGGGCAGCTGTGGTACAGGGGTATGGCACATGGGTGCCAATATGTAAAGCCTATAACCAAAATAGGTAAAGATTTAAAATACAGATAAAGCCTATAGCCAAGTTTGCAATCTTGGGCTGTCTACCATTGCCCAACTCCCCATCCTCAAGGCTATCTCTGCCAGTGAATGGTCCCATCAATAACAAGCAAGCAGCCACCTTTCCAGTGCACCATCCTGCCAATAAAGCCCTCCAGACACATTCACCTCCTTCCATTAGACAGGCTGGGTGCTAAACAGCTTACAGATAGGAGAGTAAATCTATTCAGAGGCTAAGGATTTTCTGACAGAAAGATAGATAGAGACAAAGCAGTTTCTTTCCCGGCATGAATAAAGGCAAGCATAAAAGGGCATGTGCATAAAAGCTCGTGCACATAAAAGCTCAGTGTTGTTCCCATTTGAAACCCCATGACCTCAGCCATCCTGCATGGCTTGCTCTCCTGCCTGCAGAAGCCTCAGGCTCACTGCTTCCATTGTGCCACGAAGGATGCTCTCCTCCACCACGCAGCAAGCTTAGCAGCCTTTCTGCTGCCCTGCTGCAGTGGACAGCTGTCATTCCTCTTGACAGGGAACAGAGCACACCAAGGAATGTCTGGAGAGCACAGGCTGTCAGGGTTAACACCACTGTGGGCTGAGGGAGTTGAATGCTGTTTCATCAGCTGTTGTGAGCTGTGGGGCTGCTCTTATAGTCTGGCTAAACAGGCAGGCATGAGTTGTGAAGGTGGCCAGAGAAGATTCTTCAGACCATTCAGTCCCCCAGCCCTGGGCCTGCAGGATCTTTCCTCATGCTGGGCCCCTTGTCTTCCTGGGGAACGGCATTGCAAAGAGTGCTTGGATAAGCTCCACAGGCATCAACCCCCAGTGAGAAAGAAGCGGGTCTCATTCCCCTGGCTCCCCTCCAGGGACCAGCATGTCAGCCACACAAGATGCTTCTCGCACAAAGTGTAGAAACTGCCACCAGCTGTGGAGCTGGTGAAAACTAGCCCAGCCATTGACAAGTCTTTCTTTGGAGATGGCTGACTCAGATGCTGCTCTGCCTCCCAGGCGTCTCCTGTCATGTAGGCCCTGTCACTTCCACATCTCAGAATTAGCCAGGAGGGTTTTGTGCCATCCGAGTTTGACCTTCTAAGGATGTTCAGGATTTTTCAGCATCTGGCCCGTTAGGGATGTGACAGGCTTCACAGATGTGCAGGACAGCTGGCACAGGCTTTGCAGAGCACGAGAAGCCTCATTCCTCCTTCCGTGCCACCTCTTTCCAGGGACTGAAGACACAGTCTGCCTGACTCCAGGTCCCAGCAGGGACTCTGGGGCAGCACACAACAGCACAGACAGGTGACCAAGATTCTTTTCCTGAAGGAAGAAACATTATCTCACCTTCCCTCCCCCCAGTGCTCTCTCATCTTCATGAGATTCCTTCATGAGCTTCCACCGCGGTGCTGCCTGAGGAGGGGTGAAGACGACAGGTTTTGCTCTGCTTCTGCCACCTTGCAGGGTGGAATTACCTGTCTTCAGTCCTGCTTTTAGCTACTCCGTTGCCAGCAGACTCTTAGGAAGCATCTTTCTGCCACTACCACCCACTGCTCTGCATCCAGACCCCTAAAAGAAGTCTCTCTGGAATTAGACATTCAACTACAAAGCCCACTAAACCTCCTGCTGCCCACAAAAGGGGATCTGCTGCTCTCAGGTGCTGTATCACTCATTCTGAGTGCTGCTTAATTCAGTTCCTGCACACATTTATCTGTCTCCATCCCCAGGGGCAATTCCTGTGCACTTCAGGGGCTCACCAACCTGAGCTGCAGTTTGGCATTGTACCAATACCTGAAGCTACCCTACAGGCTGGGCTTCCCAAGAGGCAAGGAAGAAGCTTGTCTGTCTTTACAGGTAATTAAATCCGGATTAAAACAAGGTCTTACTTGCATCCAGCCTGGGGGAAACTGCAAAGGGCTTCCATGAGGTGAAGCTCTATAACCAGGCAGCGCCAAGCATCTTCTCTGTCTGATGGAAGGAAGGCAGCAGTGAAAAAATCCACAGAAGCTGGTTTGGAAACCTGTCCATAGTCAAAGACCATCTTGGATGCTCCAGCGCAACACTGCCCATCACATGCAGCTCTCTGTTCCACCTACAGGAATGAAGGTAGCTGTAAGAGAGCCCCAAGTCATGACAAACCAAGCTTAATCCCCAATTCTCCCTAAAAATTCACATGCTTGGTTTTGCAGGGCTCCTGAGAGTAAGGTAGCAATCAACTCTGGAGAAAACTGGCCTTGGCCCCACAGCCAGAAGCTAAACAAGCAGAGCACTACACAATACTTGGTCCTGCTGGGAAGCTTCAGAGCTTTCCCAGCTGCCCTCCATGGAGCATTGCCATGTCCCCAGCACTCCCACAGCAGAGGGGTAGGCAGGCTGCACCCCGCTCTGGAGGAAGGACTGTCTTGCTGAACCTCAGATTCTTCAGGGAGGGGACTGTGCAGGATTGAGGTGGCCTTCAACTGGAAGGACTGTTTTGCAGAAGCAGTGGGCACCCTGCAGTTTTCTCCTATCAGCACAACTGGCAGGTGTGTGCCGTGCCCTGTGACTTATCCCCACAAAGGCTTTGCTGGGTGAATCCATCACCTCCTTTCCACTTGGTTTCCCCAGCTATAAAAATCACACCTAGATGGGCAAACTGGTCTACATCCATGCTCTCCTTAGTACACTGCTTTGATGTGCACCAGGGAAGAATACAGGCAGCTCACCCCTTCGAAGTATAACCCTCAGCCCATTGCTGCCTTGCACACACTTATGTCACTGGCTCCTCCTCCTTCTGCCTGGTGGGCATTTCCTCTGGTGTGTCCTTGCAATCCAGCAGACATCAGGGCTCACATTCCCTGCTGGATTCCCACAGCACCCCCGCCCATGTGCTTCCTCCTGGCTGCTGCATAATGGGCCTGAAAACACAGAACTGATATGCAAATCTGACATTTAATTTGGACATGAGAGTTTAATGAGGCTGTGGAGATTCTGCCACTCACAGCCTCCACATCCTGCAACCTGCAGTCGCATTCCCTAAATTGAACACATCCCCACAACACATGTATGAACACAGACTCCCATGCACATGCTCCCCAACACAATCCGCCCTTGGCAAAACAGTTGCTCCCAGCTCCCCTCTCTGTCCGTGGCTTCTCCCAGGCTCCTGGGGCCATAGGGCAAGTGCAGGCACTGTCACTCCAGCAGCCACATCTGGTCTTTCCAAAAGAATCTCAGTTGAGAGCAGATACACATATTCCCCCCCACATTTGGGGACCTCTTTTAAGATGCTGCTTTCATCTGATGACTCCTAAAGCACTTGGCTCTGCTGCAGGGCAGGCAGGGCCTATTTAGTCAGGGACAGATGGTTAGGGACGTACAGTTCAAGAGCTACTGTGCTACCTTGCTCCTGAAGAGATAGGCAATGTACCAGGAATTGGCACCTTGAGAGGCCTCACCTCCCATCCCGCAAGAGCTGCAAAGCATTTTCCTGCCAGAACAAGTACTTCAATCACAGAGAATGTATCCCAGCCATTAGCCCCAGCATCAAAGAGGCCTTGGTGTTGGGAACAGAATCAAGTCTTCATTTGAACAGCTCCATACCAGCCTCCTCCAGGAGCAGCTGTCTGAGCAAAGGCAGCACAGGCATCCCTAGTCCCCTTTTTTTGCCACCCTGCCCACCTCTGCGAGGTGGGAAAGGAGGAAAAACGTCCCCCCCCAATCCACAGGCTCACTGTGACACGGAAAGCACCCCTGGAAACGAGAGCTGAACTGTAACATACTGAACTGTAATTAATCTGCCTCCTTGACTGCCTCAGATCAGTGTATTGCTGAGAGCCCCACGTACAATGTGCACAGGGTACATTGGTCCTGAAGAGTGCAACCAGGAATGAACTACCAGGCCCTCCAAAGAACCCTTAAAATCCCAGCGAAGAAAACAAATAATCAAATAAAGCCCAAGCAAAAACCAGCAACTCCTCCATCCAGCAAGGAGATACTCCTTTGTGCCACTTGCCTGACTGCAAAGGCTTCCAGCAGCTGCCAGCATAGAAACTTCACAGTCTTTTTATTTGAAGATGCTTATGGAGCTGCCATTCAGTAAATGAAGTGCCACTCCAAACGGCTGTACTGCGGCCTGCCCTCGTTCAGACAGAGTGCCTTGCTGGGGCCACTGAAGCTGCAAGCAAAGGCTGCTCCTGGCCTTGGAGCTCCACAGAGCTAAGTAATGCCTGAGAGTGCATGCACAGCAACCAGGAGAGGGGTGAAGCAGGAGGAGAGCTCCTTTTCATCATTGCTGCTGCTCCTCTGACAGGTACGGCCAGGGTTCTCTTCTTCAGCAGCCTTCTCACTTGCCAGGTTGCAGCCACAGTGGTGAACTGCTCCTCTGGCAACTGAAATATAGGTCCTATTTTCAATCCTTTCCTGGAAGGGGGAAGAAGGACAGAAGAATACAGGTCACTCCCCTTCCCTGCTGCTTTATGTCAAAACAAGTGGCTTCCAGAACCCGTTACTGTCGCAGTAATCACAGCACCCTCTGCACAGGGCTGATTACCCAGCATCACAGAAGACAAAGAAAGTGAGCTGCAAGCCCCAGCTCAAAGTGTGCTGCATTTAACTGCCAGGGAATATGAGCTGGGGAGAGCCTGTACAGCTGGTGACGAGAGGGAGACCCAGTCTGGGGCTGGAAGGAGGGAATGTGAGCTGGCCAGGGCAAGAGATCAGTGGGAAGAGGCAGGTACCTGGGACATGGGCTCTCCAGCACAAGCAGCCTCCAGGATGAAATATTAATGCCAGCATCCTGAGAAGGCAGCAAGCAGCAGTGTCTGCGCCACTTGGCCATGAATAAAAGATGGTCCTGAAAATGGGGAAGAGCAGCAAATTAATTAATCGAAGAAAAGTCTCTCCACTCCTATTAAAGAACAAGCCTGGAATCCTCCCACATACAGCTCAGAGGAACATGCAGGGGCAGTAAAGGGCAGGGGGGGACACAGCAAAGGCAGGGGCTTCTCCTGGTGACCTGGGGTCTCCCACTGCCCAGCACTGCCTTTAAACTCAAGTTCAGATTCCTATCATGTCTAGCCTGCCAGCTTGGAGAGTTCAGCTTCCGCAAGCTCAGACTCCTCACCTGTGCCCTGGCTCCCTCGGGTTTTAACTCCAAGCTGTGCAGGTTCTCTCATATTGCTGTCTCTGCAGTGACCCTGTTTCCTCTTCTCTTGCCTTCTTCCTTTCCCTGGGCCAAACTCCCCAGGACCAAGGGCAGGGGGTCCCTCTAAACACAGGTCTCCTGGGCCCCAACACCCCCGCCAAGGACACAGGGCTGGTGAAGGAGGAAGGGGAAGGAGGAGCTGCAGCTGAAACAGTGTCAAGTAAGGGGAGAGGTGGGACCTGTGGCTGAGGTTCTGACCCAAATACCAGAAGCGTCTGGCAGGAGAAGGTAGAGGTGCCACAGAGCTGCTGCATCACCCCAAGCAGGAGCCAACACATTGCACCAAGAGGGACTGAAGGAAGGCTGCAGATTTCTAACCCTGCACTCAGCACAGCTCTGAGCCATACCCCGAGGCCCAGTCAGCTGCTCCCAGGAGAGCTAACAGGAGCCGAGGGCTCTCTCCTGGGGGCAGGTGCTGGGGAAGAGCTCAGAGTTGCTCCTGCTTGCAAGAGGAGACAATCCGGTTTCTCTTCATTCAGAGATGGGAATTTTCTGGGTGCTGCTCAGTGGCTGCCCTGCCCAAGGGTAATCCCTTATGCCAGTTGACTGGAAACAGAACAGTGGGGGCTGCTGCAGATGGAGAGCCACCCTCAGCACCAAGAGATGACTGATCTCCTCTTCTGAAGCTTTGCCCATAAATTATAGATTTTAAGCAGTGTTTGTTTAAAATATTCAGCTTGCCACTTAAAAAAGAATACTCACACACACCAGGAAAGGGGAAAAGGATGGGCGGTGGGGGCTGCGTTCTCACTTGGAGGAGGGGGAGGGAAGCAGACAGGAGAGGTGTTTCCTCGACTAATGAGCCAGCATCACTCCCGGTGGATGTGCAGTCTGACACGTGAGCCACCTGCACTGCAGCTTTGCCCGCCTCTCCCTCTGGCACAGAGCTCAGGCCCAGCAAAGGTCTGCAGGAGCCACAGCCTCTGCTTTTTCCACCCTGCATCCCAGCGTGCGGGTCATCCCACGGGCTTCTCTTCGAGCCTGCAGGACAGCACTGCTTGCAAAGTCAGAGCAAAGACAGCTCAGGTACTCAGAGGCCAGGGAGGAGGTGATGAGGTAGGAAAACGTCCCACTCTACACACAGACACGGGTACGTTACCTAAAACCACAATCGTTTCTTTGGTTAAAAATTCAGCTCTTCAGCTGATATGGCCAAGGGGCAAGCCTATAAAAGGGGAGATGCAGGGAGCAGTAGCTGAGATATTTCTCAATGAAAAATGCTCCTCTTCATCTCTGCTCCGGGCACATCCCAACCCTGCCAGTCGCCAGAGCCTGTACTGCCGCCAGATGGTGAAAAAGAGGCAGGGCCCTGCTGCAGTGTAAAGGGATTTCTCCTCAAGGTTGCAGCCCAGCCCAGGCTAAGGCTGGCTCTCACTATCTTCTGGGGTGGATTTCACAAGGAAGAGACTGCAGGCAGCACTGGTGAAGAGACAGTCTGACAGGACATGACTAAAGGCATACCTCAGTCTCTCCTACCTCAGGAAGCTCACTGATGTACTCAGGTGTATCTTGCAGCAGGGAATGGGTAGCCACAGTCCAATTGCAAAGAGATGTTCATCTTCAGGAAGGCACAGATCTTCTCCCCACAAACCCAGACGCACCAAAGGGCTGCTGTGCACACAATGCTGCTTGTCTCCTTCTGTAAAAGGATTAGAGGAATTCTTAGAAACACCTTGCCCAGAGGAAAAAGACAAAGTTCATCTTGAACAAAAGGAACGCAGCCCAGGGTCAGGCAGAGCTAATGGAAACGGCTACAGCTTCAAATCCTGGGTACCCTGCATCTTCCCTCATTTTATCAGGGTAATACCCAGCTGGAAGATGGCTCTCCTGAGCATCAAGTCAGTAGCTCTCCGGGATCTCCCTGTGACATGACAACGTCTGGCTGCTAGGACCACCAGCCCAGTAGCACCTGGCCTTTCCTGCCACCTTGGTGATGCTCCAGGCACAGCCCTCCCTTTGGGACCTCCTGTTCCTGGACATCAGAGACATCTTTAAGCAAAGATATCTCCTTCTAAAGGGCCCTCCCAGGCAGATTTCAGCGTGGAGGTAACAAGGCATGCCCTGGGGCTCATCCTGTTCAGGGAACACCAAGTGCCAGCCTCACTTGCAGCTTAAACAGCTTTGGGCTGGCTTCACCTTACTCACCCTTTAGCAACAGAGAGGGAATAAAACACCCTGTGTCCCCAACAAGCAGAGAAAAACTTGACACCAAGTCACGTTTCTCTGTGTGGCAGAGACAGAAAAGGGCACAGGAAGATCTGGAAAGAAAAAAACAAAACAAATAAACACAAAGCAAAACAAAAACCAAACAACCAAACAAACACCAAAAACCCCAAACCAACCAACCAACACACACAAAACAACAAAACCAAACCAGGCAAAGCTCCACATACCTGCTGCTTCCTCCTGTAGAACTCTGAGCATCCTGCAGGGCTGGAGAGCTTGGCTTAGCCTGGTATGCTTGCCAGCGTGCTCTTTCTGGCCCTAGCATATTGCGCTAGCAGGAAAAAAGCAACTAAAGCTCACCAGGCCTAGCCTGAAGCTCAGCAATGTGGCATCTGCAGAGACTGAGGGTCCCCTTGGCCTCCATACAGCTCAGAGATTTTCCCAGCCCACAAGGGCATGATGTTGTCTCCCGTCCTGCCTGTCCCCCAGCCAGGCACAACCCATTTGCCAGCAGGTGGCAAGAAGCCACGGCTGGCTGGGGTCTCCCAGATGGAACATTTTTGCCAGTAGCCGGCTTTGACATGCTCTGTCCCAAAACATAGAGTCGGAACTCCTGGTTCCTTCACAAGCAATTAAAGTGTACCAACAAGGCCAGGAAAGGACTGATGCTGAATAAAAATCCTACTAAACACTTTCAGAGATTCAGAGAATAATGAAGTAAAAAAATAAATAAATCTCAAATCAAAGAGTCAACAAGCACCTGCTGATTATTTTTCCTAGACTGTTTGCTCCCTACAGCAACATCTGTGTTCAGGTACATCCAGCACCGAGCACAGGCCACTTGCATTGCTGATACCCACAAGGAACGTGAACTCTAGCCCTGCTGCTGCAGCCCACGCAGCCACCAGCTGAGGGTGGGGTCCCTTTAGCCTCTCAGCACTACCTGCCTCCCCACAATGGGGAAAGACTGAAGAACCCCCGGCCAAGCCTGAGTCCAGCTCCTCTCCACAACCACGGCAGGGATGCGTTTCTTGCTACCCCTCCAGTGAGCTCTGTGCTCTATTTTTAATAGATTAGCCCTAAACTCCATCGGCGTTGATAAATATAGCATCAAGCACTCTGCCAAGCCATTTTTCTCTTGGTTAACGCATTCATCCAAGCTGCTTTATTTGTCTTTCCTCCACAGACTCATATTCTTCTGGATTCATTTTGTCAAACAAATTGCACAAGCCGGACTGCCCATTTACCCAGTACTGCTTGATTACAGGGGTTATTTATGACACAGCACGACATATGGCATTAAGCTTCTTAATAATAATAATAATAATAATAATAATGAGACGAGGGAAGGGGAAAAGCACTAGATGAGGAGGGGAAAATGATTTTTTTATTACAGACAAAAGCTCCTGCCACAGGTGATAAATTCCAGACACTTTTTCCAGTTGCTCTTGCGCTGTTGGCATGATGAATGGACGCAGATCAGTTGCAGGAGCACAACCATGGGCTGCAAGGAAAGGAGGGAAATGCTGGAGCATACTCACGTGGTGAGGCTTGCCGAGGTGTGCCGGGGCCATCGAGCAGCAGTCAGCAGGTAGTTCACTTCCCAGAAGGGTTCATGCTGGTTGCAGCTTTACAAACCGTACCCAGCCCTGCCTACCATCAGCACCATGCCAGGACTCCCTCCCGCTGCAGGCTCACAGGAACCTCCAAGGCAGCGTGAGGGGAAGTGACAGGGCCACCCAGCATCTTGCCAGTCCTCTGCCAGCATTGCTTTTCCCAAAACCCAGCTGCTATGATCAAGTGATGACTGGAGAATCCTGTGTTTGGGGAGCAAATTGTCATCTATCTCTCTGGTGGCAGAGCAGAGCCTGAAGAAGGAACACAGCAAAGAGAAAACATCAAGCTACTTATTACAGAGCACTCAAATCTTGTACAAACTGCATCTACAGCCCAGTGAGAATTTAGGCCAGGTCCTCTCATTCTCCTACATTGTTCCCATGCTGAATAGCCTCCCTACATGCAGCTAGTTTTTCTACTCCAGAACCGTACAATTTCCAGGTTGTACTCAGACCGCCCTGGATATTTAATTTCTGCATAAATTGCTTTTGAACCTGTTTCCACCTCTTCTCTCCAATTTAATCACTTCTCTGTGAGAAGTTTAGGACCACTCCATTCACCACAAGAAGAGCCCAGCTGGGTCTCTGAACTCACACTCCTCTGACATGGCCATCCTGGCTCTAATGACAGCTTCCTGCAATTCAATCAAAACGTCTTTTGAAGGAAGATGCTTGATTAAGGTCCTGGGAGACCTTGAAAGTAGAGTCATTCCTGCAAGAGGAAGGTAATTAACTTTTTTAATCGGTGGGCACTGATCTCAAGGTCTAGAGGACAGAGACAGCAGCAAACTCACTCCCGTGGATACATAGTGGAGCCCTGCCACGTTACTGGAGACCACAGGGAAGTTGCCAGGAACTGGACTTGGTACAAACTGCAGAGCTGCTGCATCATCTCATCTTCACCCTAGGGGTGGGAGCAGTCTGGGCCATTCTGCTGTAGCAGAAGCACCTTGTGCTTTTTCCCCTCACCTCCAAAGGCAGCAAAACTCTTGGTGTTCCCTTCTCATCCTGTCCCAGAAAATGAACACACACCAAGTTTGGCAGAGAGAGACATAGCAGCCCAGACTGCCCTCACCATCTTACAGGGAAGACCCTGGCAATGGGATAAACAAACTCAAACAGAGCTAAAGGCATTCCCCTGGCAGATGCAAATGGTTCTGCAGTACTAGCCTCACCTTCTGCTTTCTGACCATCATCTGGCACAGAGCTGGGGATGTCAGGCAGGAAGAGTTAATCAGGCCTCGCTTGCGATTACAATGAACTCTTGCATTTCATGGCCTGCATCCTAAACCTGCTTTCTAATTCCCCAAGGGAAAGGAATTTACACTTTCAATTTTATGTCTAGTTAGTTAATGGTCCATTACTGTCAAAAGGATGAGTAGCTAGAAGTTAAATCCTACAGGATTTACGATAAGGAAGAATCAAAGGCTGCAGGAGAAAATGTGCCAGACAGAGGGCACAGGGAACAGAGGGGTTCTTGCAGGTCCTCAGCATTGCGACACTAGTGACTGGACACCAGCCCTGGGACAGTCACCCCATCACTCTCTTCTGGCTGCTTCTCCCTTATATACTTGACCAAATATCTCCTTGTGGAAAGTTTACCAGCAAGCTGCCAGGAGCAAAGGGATTCAATTGTCCAACTTCCAGCAAGCAGGAGTCTGAATCACCAGGCACAGAGAAAGGTCCCACTGTCCACACTGAGCCAGGCACCAGACCCCCACCCTCCCACAGCATTCACCGCTGAGACTGAATTCAGCCAGGGCACTGTGCTGGCTCTGCAGACCTCCTCCCTACTCCTACCTGGCAAATGCCAGGCAACCCAAAGTCTTCTGCAGAAGACAGCATGACCTTACTCGAGCATGACCTGCTAGGGACTCTGCTTCCCTACCATCAAAACTGGAGCAACAGCACTCTGATACTCCTGGAAACTAGAAGAGCTGAGAAAGGCAATGCCAGAGTTTAATTCCTCCCCATCAAGAGACACTAAAAGGTCTCCACTTCCTTAGCAAGATAAAGGCTTCTGTGAGGTATACACAAGCCTGCCAATAGCTGAAAATGTCCGTCTGCTTCCGATCCTATCCCCTGAGATAGGTGGTGTTGCTGCTGTCAGAGCAGAGGTATTAAAGCAGCTAACACCAAAAGGTCTGTCAACATTACAGCGTTTGCTGTGCAGGCATTTATAACCTGCCCATAAAGACTCACCCCAGGCTGATCAGGGCAAAGTCCACATACCCATCAAGCAGAAAAGCATTACTTTCTTTTTAATTTGCAAACAAAGACCTTTTTTTTTTTTTTTTTTTCTGGTGCCTGAAGCTTTTCCAAGTTGTAAATGTTGGCAAGAAGAGAGTTTTGTTAGACAAGGGCCAGAAAAATATTGAAGTGATCAACAAGCAGTTACCAATTGTGTTTAGCAAGAGGCTGGAAATTACTTTATAGGTCAAGGTAGCTTAAGCTATAGCCAGGCAGACACCACAGTACAACTCAGGTCTACAGCATTCAAGGCAGGTTCAGGTCCTTCCTCAGCCTGATCCATACTTACTGAAGTGTACATGAGGCCTGGAAAGAAAGCACAGGAGAGCTCCCACTTCTAAGCACCTCACTCCAAAACACAGCTACACCAGGAGTGCTGCAGGCCCCGTAAAGCCTGGGACAGAGAAGGCAGACTTCAACACTGTTCAGAGACACAACTGGTCTGGCTCTCTAATGATGCTGTAACTCTCCCCATGACTGCACTGCCCACCAGTTTCCCTTGCCCCTTTGATTCAACCCTGCAGCTTCAGGGAACCCTTTTCATGCTCCATATACATCATTGCCAGCATTCAGAACTCGCACTGTTATTACTTTTAACTATTTCATCTAGTAAGCCTCTAAGAGGTCAACATTTTTTAAACTTCTTCGACTCCCCTTTTCTGTACTGGTAGAAGTACTCCTCCCAATGGAACCTGTGCTTCTCCACTATGGCCCTGCCTTTGTAACTTCGGACTGTTATCAAAGACATGAAGTAGAGCTGGACAACTCATGAAATGTGAGTCCACAAAGCTCACTTTCATCTCTCCCACCTACCCTACAAAGGAAGGTGAGGCTAATTCTGAAAACCCAGGGATCATAAAAAGAAAAATCAACCCCCACCCTAACATTAGGCTATAGTCCATCAAAAAACCAAACCAAAACAAAAACAAAACAAAAAAAAAAACCCCAACCAACCAAACGAAAAAACAACACCCATTAAACTATTGGTTTCTACAGTACCTTTCTTTCCACACGTGAGAACAGACCTTAAAACCCAGCCTGCCCCCAGACCGTTGGGTAAAACGGCAGCACTACACCGTTCCCACAAACACGCTCCAGCAAAAGGCAATGCTACCCTCTGCTGCTTCGTAGGAGGATAACCAGTCTGCCCACTACTCACCAGAACGAGCACAAGGGCTGTAAACTAGAAGTGGTGACATCATACTGCTTCCATCACCCTCCTCCCCAGGGACCAACATACCTGCATCATACAGATTTATCACTGAGAAAACCACAGCACCCCAGGCACCCTAAAAATCCCTCCATAGAAAAAATGGCCAACATACTGAATGACACCCCCCTGCACTTCAACAACCCAAACCACCTTTACCCCTGGAAGGGCCTTAAATACATGCAGCAAGATGCTAGGGCTTGTACTCCCACTCACCTGTGCAGGCCAGGAAGCTGTTTTATTCCCCTGCCCTTGTTAAAGCTGTTTCTGTCTCAGCTGGTTTCAGTGTAAATTCCCTCATGTATCTCCACAACAAAACCAGTAAAATGTAGTATTGATGGGAATAGAGAAAGAAATCAGCTCTAGCAAGTCATTTCTTTGCACGAGGAAGACTTGTGTGAGACTTCAGGGCAGTTTTTGTTGGCCCTTCACACTTGATTAGTTTATATTTACAAAGCTTTGCTTCATTAGAATGGAGCTTTTTATGATTTATATCTAATATATTTTGAGAAATACAGCCCTGATCTACCAGCAGAGTCAGGAATTGCATTAACATAGGCGGTGATTTGCTCCATAGCATTTATTTACTATTCTCGTAATGAACAGCAGGTTACACTGCTTGTGATACTTAATAAATCCCCTTTTTGTTAAGTGGGTATTTTGTATATAAGCAGAACCATCCCATGCATCTGTGTGCGTGCATGAGCATAGTAGAAATGTTTTCCTCTAACATTATGTGGTTTTCATCTAATTCCTTCTCCATCTTTCTCATTTTGCTATTCTCTCTGTCCCTGCCTCTGATATTCACCAACTTTCTGGTTTTCCTTTAGTTCCAGATAACTTGTTCTTTGGGTCTTTTGGGTTTGGGTTGTTTTGTTTTGGTGAGGGGTTTGGTGGTTTTTTGGTGGTTTTTGTTTTGTGTTGTGTTTATTTTGGGGGGGGGTGTTGTTTGTTTGGTTTTGTTTTGGGTTTTTTTGGCGTTGTTTGTTTGGGTTTTTTGTTTGTTTTTTTGAGTTTGCAAATGTGTGACTTCAGAAATACATGCAAGTGCTTCCTTCGAGTTAAGAAATAGCAAGAAAGAAAAGGAGTTATTGAATAAAAGACACAGAAACATGAATATTTCCCCTGGGGGAATTTCACCTGGATTCCAGTGACATGCATTTTGAGGAATATATTAAATATTTCCTAACCTCAGTCTGAATTGTGGCATCATCCTAAACGTTGTTTTTTGGTATATCTTGCCAAACACGCTTTTTGACTGAAATGTGAATCTCTTCAAAACAGAGATTGACAGCATTAAAGAAAAAAAAATCACAGCATAAAAAGAAAATGTATCCTGTGGAAAGAGTAAAAAGATGCGTTATGTCTGACTCATCACAAACACCCTCCACTGTTTACATAATAAAGAACTATGTAAATAAGCAGAGTTTACATATATAAATATAAGGACAAAGTATGTAAATAATCACAGTAAATAAAGCTAAACGATTGACTTATCCTTGTAATAAAGAGCTGAGAAATGTACTTGTTTTGAAAGTTTTCTAAGCCAGCACAAGAACAATGTTGTGATACTTGGACTAGCCAGGCCTGGAGTTTCAAGGAAGTGAAAAGTACAAATCCATATGCAGGGAGAGGAAAGATGCAGGCTGGAGGACAACTAGAAATAGATAGCACAAATCTCTTCTTTTTCTACATTTTTTTTTTCCTACCATTACAGAAGGATGGCAGAGAAGGGGAACTTCCCTATGAGTAATTTTTTAAAAAACACCAAGACCACTGAAAGCTACCAAAAATTCACTGATCACATACTATACAGTGACAGTCTTTTTACACGACAAGGACATAGAAAATTTGGTTTAGAATTCAACTCTATAATGCTATAAATGCAGGGTTAATAGATTTGCTCAAGAAATTAGGCTGGGCTACACCCATGTGCTGTTAATTGCCCCTCATGTGCTGCCAATTAAGCCCTTAGCACCCCAGGAGTGCACCTGAGATCCCTATAAGTAGCCTCCCAGGAGGAAGGGGAAGCTTCTGGTTGATGCTGTAGTCTGATGTAAGAGCTGAGAGATGCTGGAAGGCTCCTTAAAGCAGTCAGAAGAAAAGCAGACAGGCAGAGGTATTTGGCTGGGGATTGGGTGTAAATATTTTCAGAAATAATAAAAGTTCGCTCAATATTTCTTAATGCTGTTGTGGGAGTTTGGTTCTGGCAGTTTTCCCCACCCCTTCAAACAATGGCAGTAGTTGTTCAGTCAGGTAGGACCCTGGGGGATTACCCCCAGGGTTGCAGTCTGACCGAGGACTGTTGAAAGGAATATATATGTTTTTCTGCCCGGAGAACCTTTGTGCAGGTGGAAACATCAGAGTTTTATGAAAGAAATACTAAGAACGAGTTTTATTTCCCTGTTCTAGATCTTTCTGACCACACAACCCAGTGCAAAGCAGCATGCTCCCTTTAGAGTCTTTACTGGCAGAGGAACAATGCCCCTGAATGGTTGGTTCTGCCAAAGCTGCGGAAAAAATGTGGAAAAGATTAAAATGGATGTATTTATGTAAAAATAGCCTTAAGAGGAGGCATGTGTTTGAAAATGGGGGGGAAAATCAAGTCAGAGCACATAATGACTATTTTGATTTAATGAATAAGGGAACTGAAAGAACCTCTTGTGTTAAGCTGGGCTCTGGACCATCCAATGGACTGCCATGGTGTCTTGGTTTGAGTGAAAACAGAACTAATTTTGTTCAGTGATTTTACTTTTCAGTTCAGTACTTCTAACTAACAGA
>JANHGN010022045.1:12097-30141 GCA_024605025.1 Megaceryle maxima | reverse complement strand
AGGCCCCATCCCTGGAGACATTCAAGGTGGGGCTTGACAGAGCTCTGAGCAAGCTGCTCTAGTTGAGGATGTCCCTGTCTCAGCAGGGGGTTGGACTAGATGACCTCTGGAGGTCCCTTCCAACCCAGACATTTCTATGTTTCTATAAAAATTTGCCCTGTGGTCAGAGTCATCTACAAATACCTA
This sequence comes from Megaceryle maxima, assembly GCA_024605025.1. Taxonomy (NCBI): domain Eukaryota; kingdom Metazoa; phylum Chordata; class Aves; order Coraciiformes; family Cerylidae; genus Megaceryle; species Megaceryle maxima. Next base: position 29,955 of record JANHGN010022045.1, on the reverse strand, counting down.
TTACAATGATTCTTTTATCTTTCTGAAAAGTTGCTGTTATCAACATAATTCTGGACAAAATGGATTTGATGTAACAGATAATAATATTTTTTAATTTTAATGTTTCAATGTAAATGCTTCACAAATATACAAGCTAACTGTCTCAATTGCTTATCATTAAAATCAACAATACTGATATTATGATGTCAAGAAGATAGTATTTTCTTTCTGTCATTCGGGGGCACTTTTTTGGTTCGTTTTGAAGGCTTTATGTATGATTGTAACAAGTCAAATGTTAGCACACTTTGGAACTGTTGACATTTCCCTTTTCTGCTCTTATACAAACTGCAAACTTTAATGATGCAATTAGAGTAAGTTGATTGAAATTTAATATTGTCAATTTATTGACATTCCTTTCCAACTGGTTTCACTTTTTCATGTGCTGTGGACAACGGCATCTCAGTGTTGAATTATTTATTTGTAATCAGCAATTGTTTGACATGGAAACAGTGTACCACTTTATCTAAATGAACAAAGAACAGATTGATGAGGAAGTACATTTACGTAATGAACATTTAATCTATACTTCTGAGAAATGCTTTAGGATTACTTTATCTAAAAATCACAGTGAGCATGACACTCACACTTTTTTTTTTTTCCATTGCTTTAAAGTCTGGATACTAGTCTGCGTCACTTGCACACTGAATTGAAAACAAAATATTGACTTTTCTCTCACTAGAATTTCCACAAGTGCTTTCCTTCCTTCCTCTTTGTCACAGAACCTACATGCATATTAGATTTGAAGCTTTACATACCATAGATAAACACTGAATTCCACTACAGGACAAAGCACTGAATTCAATACACACATAATCCTCTGCAGGACAATTGTTTTATGATAGGTTGTTAACAGAGGTCATATTTCATAGAAGTGACTTTTCAGAATGAATAACAATTTTGGGGGATTGTTAGTCTTAATTTTTTGGACATTTATGCAGTGATGATATCCCATAATGAAGAAAAAAAAAAAGATTATAAAAAGAAGCTATCATACAATAATCAAGTTGGAGACACTAGGAGAGTTCTACTGAAAGCCAAAGCTAATATTCCTGTTATAATTCAAATTCATACCAACTTCAGTGGCAGTTTTACTTCTGAGGATTAATCAGATTAGAAGGTCATGCATGAGTCATATGACAAAAGGGCCCTTGGATGTTTAATTGCTTAAAGGTTCCTACTCCATGTGAAGCTAATGTTCATTGCAGATGAACAGGAAGAAGAAGGTTATGAGACACACACTATAAAAATGTGTTTAAAATGTAGCTGAGGATTTACTGTATGATCCAGTGAGTCCTATGTGTAGACAAGTCTATAGGACTCTCAGAAGCCAGGAAAACCTCAGTAAGAAGCAGCTATATTCACTTGTGCCTGCTCTTCACCAGGGTGACAACACTCCTCGTCAGGGAAACAAGAGAATATTCTCCAAAAGAAACATTAGGAGGCTGTTTAGAACATTAATGCAGGCTGCAGCTGATCCAAGGTGATGCCTGCCTCAGTGGGGTGAAAAGGGTATTAGGATTGAAAGAGGCATGTTCTAGGTAAATTACCAAACCAGTGGACAAAGTCACTCTGTTCCTTTCTGTGAGGTTCAACTCCTTGCAAATATAGTTTTAAAACAAGGTAAATCTGTTTCCTGCTCAAAGTGGCTCTTTTCCTCTACTGGCTATAAAAGTGGCCTAAGGTCCAGGTCTCAACTTTTCTACATGTGGTATTACAAATCCCACAGAAAGTCTTAATAAATCTGAATCTTCCTGAGGGAAAAAGAATGTTGAACAGTTACTGTGCAGTTCAAGTTGATTGGGGCTGTTCCTTATGTTCTTTGTGACTGTGAAGAGCAGTCACTCCACTTATGGTAGTGGGGCTATCTTGATCTCCCAAGGAAATACATCACCTCATGCATACAAAAGTCACATCTGCCTACAATATCTTTCATCTGAGTCTTTCTACCATCTTCTGTCATGACTGGGCCTCTCTTTTTTATCTTTTCCAGCTGACAGGACCCAAAATGATCATAAAATATTACTGATGGCTATTGCTAACTGTAATCTAAATACTGCTTTTCTAGTACTAAAGATCATCTGCTTTTCAAGCTGTTCCCAGCTTTATGTCAGCAGTTGCATACTTTTACTTTTGAGCTGAAGAATTGACAGCTACAATCACATGGCACTCTGCATCTATGTGCATACAGGCACGTATGCCCCAGACCTTTTATGAAATGATACTTTTTTTTTAAAAAACACCTATCTAGAAATTAGTTCCTTCAGAAGGCTGTCTCCCATTCATTATTTGCTGTAGGAAAACATATGCTTTTCTCATCAATCTAAATGTCTTTGCTTTATCCACACAGATTCAATCAAATTGCAACTCACAGTGTTTCAGTTAATGGTACATATTCATTCCTTGACTTCACAGTGCTTAGAATAAGTTTTGCAATCAGTTTAGCAGGGCCTAAAGAACCACTTAAGGAGAAAAGAACCACTCCCAGTTCTTCTACCTAGTAATGGTCTACATTGCACTACAAATTTAACAGCCAACATATACTTCAAAAGATAATTATAATATCATATGTGAATCCCACATAAATCCATTTTTCTATGCAAGAAACAGTAAAATAATGTAACATGACATTTGTCCAGCTACTAACGGGGCATAAACTTTATTTTAAAGATAAATTTCTAAATAACTGATAAACTAATATATAATTAGCATATGTTGATAAATAACTATTTTAAAGAGATGACTACAGAATTCGACAGGTAGCTTTATCATTTGTAGGCACAGAGAGCAAATGAATATAATACATTCTATTGAGCTGTTCGTGATCATCCATGGCACATACCACATACACCTGTAACATGTTTGAAACTTTTATTAGTAATTAATAAACCCTAAATAAATTGTGTACAAATTTACCTTTAGTGTGAAGTAAATCCCAAGGCTGATAATAACCATGAAGAATCAAATATGAATCCTGCAACAGATTTTCCTGTGTTAATATAAATTTCCTATTAAGAAAATGGCTATTTTGATTGCAAGTTAGGTAAAACAATTGTAAGCCTTTGTTATTTCAACAATGTCTCCTTCAGGACTTGAAGATAATGATATTCTCATTTACAGCCAGCTGCTTCCCTGAGATTGCTGTGATAGAAAATTTGCTTCTTTATGCAGGTGAGCATTCATAATCAACATAGCAGTCTGTAGATGTCATACTAATCTTAAATAATTCTGAACATCAATGTTTAGGAATTACAGCTGCATATTTTTGTCATTTATCCAGTAAAAGAACAGTGAAGTGGATTGTTAGGATTGAAGATACTTCATTAAAAAAGGCTGTTCAAGGTTCTTTATCAAAGTTTTATCTTTCATGTTAAAAAAAATAAATCATGGGTACTTTAAATAGCTTAAGGTGACTGGTTCCCTTCAGTGACTGGTATTACCTGCCTTGAGGAGCTGACTATCCTGCAGACTCAGTTGTTGATGTTTGACTTTACAGGTCCAGCTGCTACTCTACACCTCATCCATTTTAAGAAATGAGACACCCTGGTGGTATGTATCTGCTTCATATTAAACCAGAATTCAGGATCTTATGCTTTTCAAACAAAGGCCAACTTGGAATTCATTTTTCCTAATATTCTTATGTACCTAGATGACAAAAGGTTTCTCAGGTTCTCCCTGCACACAGTCCTAGACCAAGGAGGAGTAATAGTATTCATCCAGAATCACCCTCGAGGCTTTTACCATGGTGATGGAAACCAGCTGTTCAACTCCTGAAGTCTCTGGAGGCAAGCATACTTATTTATTTAAAAGGTATCTTGATTGCAGAAGAGTCAGAAAGACTGCTATAGCTGATCAAATAAAGCAAAAATGATTTGTTGAATAATTTATTTGACAAATATGGGCAAAATCTGGCAAATACATTGTTCATCAAGTAGTGCTTGCACAACTGAATTGAAAAAAAGCCAACCCTTAACAGTCATATGCCAACATATAAAAATATCTGTTTCTAGGTCAGATTGAAAAGGACTTAAAAGAATTTGCTTGAAGGGACCAAGGGACAGATTAGCATTTAAGTTTATTGGTGTTATCCTCAAATTCTCTCTCAAAACTCTAGATAGTGAAAGTCTATAAATATCCTAGTTTTCATCAGTATATTCCCTAAGCAACTACTCTCCTTCTTCTACATTTGTCTGGAAGTAGTTCACTTTTATCAAAACTAAACAGTTTTGTAGGATCTGCAGACAAGGTTTTCCATGCTTCTTAATGTTGAGGAGCCTCCTCTTAGGACATACTTATTAATTTCCTGTGGGGGTAGAGTCAAATATCTTAAGGGCCTCCACTTTTATTCAAAGCTGTAGGGATGGAAAGGTGACCCCTTTTACACAGTAATCTCATAGTTTAAGGATACAGGAGAGAGAACTTCAGTTCTTTCTTTCTGGGGATTTAAAGCACTTATATCCTACTTCCCAGGAAAGGATCATTAACTACTCTTGACTTTGCCAGATTGGTAATGAAATAAATAACAGTAAAACTACACAATCATTAAAATTACTCCTTAGCCTTAGTTTCCCTCATTGTGAGTAGCCTGTCAATGTCCAGACAGGATCAGATGCTGATGTGATCCAAGAAAGAGTCAGAAAACAGAGTGACACGACTGTGGTGTAGAAACACAAGCAGTAGCTACTTGTGCTTACGTTTCTCTCTCCCTCTTTCCATCAACACTGTTCTCCTCCCTCCCAAGTAAATCTATGACTGGTTAAGGTCACTTCTTTGCCAGAACAGGTAAAACCAGTCTAGCTTTTCACTGTGGTGAAATTACATACTTTCTGTTGACAATTCATCTGCAAGTTGAAAGATATAGCTGAAAAACCTGTGTGTTTGTTAACACAATGTTTGTTAGCGCAGGACTGGATGTCTCAGATATCTGATGGAGGGAACATTAAAAGCTATGAGGCTTTTTCATCCAAAAGTCAATAAAATGATAACCCTGCTTTTACAGTTCATTGCTTCAGATAGGGAAGACCATTGTTTCCTGGCTTGTCCAAGAGGGGCACTTTGAATGTTACAGGGAAAGAAGAACAGGATTTCCTTTTGTGGTTCCTGTGGCTTTTTCTGGGGACCATTTTGTGGAACATAATCTTGCCTTGGCTTACTTCTTGTGATACATATGGGAGTGTCAGGCAACACTGTTACATTTCTGTGTTTACTGACTCCTCCATCTTAGAGAAGTAAAGTGTTTTTTGTAACTGTGGTACATAGCTATGTAATTAAAACCAGGAAAGCAAGATGAGTCCTTAAATTAGTTTGCCTGATGCATGCCTTACTTTGAAAGGGAGACTAACCTTTGTTTCAAGCAGCATGCTGGCTGTTTAGTTCTTCCTTTTTGCCATCAGTTGAGATACAGGTGTTACAACTCCCCAGGGCTCACTTGCAAGACCTATGTAGTGTAAATTGCTGTATGTAAATACGTAATTTTTCTGTTATCTGTCTCTGGAATTGAGATTAGTATCTCCTGTTACTTAAAGAAATAAGTGACACAATGGTTTAAATTCAGCACAGGGCTCTTTTATATAAGCAGTGTAAAAAATGGGGTAAGAATACTTGGAGATACCTACCTTGGAGCAAACATCTGTACAGGCATCAGGATGGAAAGCTTGCATACTTACAGACACATCTGGTAGCAGATTTTCTTATAAAGGAATATGTATCAGGCAATGACAGACCACTTGCTGAAAGTAACCTCTTGAGCAACGTTTGGCTTCTCAACTTCATCTGTGATTAGTTGAGGATTCCAGCTGAAGATAGTTACTTTTGCAGTCACTGGAGGCTGAAAAGTGGGATTAAATGATTAATAACTTTCTTTTGTTACTCAGCTAGATGATTCATATTAATTTCACTAATGCAGTTTTGCATATAGACCAGGTTTACATAGTGATTTGATAAAGGTGTAGTAAGTATTTACTTTAGGGGAGGATTGCAGCAAGTATAGATGTGTATTCTCTCCTTTCTTTCCTTCTTCCTACTGTATTCTTCTGCCTACCTTTCCACACACATGCTGTATTTTTCAGTCCCACTTCCTCACTTTCTAAGTTTGTATGAATACTTAGAAGATAACGCACTTCTAAAACAGGATCCAGCATCTGTGACATTTCTATTAACCATTCACTTCATTATCTAATGTGGCATGGACCAAGGGCAGGAGAAAGGGATAAGAGCAAATACTATTGGCAGAGATGGTCAATTATTCATTGTGAATAATTAATTCAGTGAATTTGTTCAAATAAATTATTTGCATATTTTTCATTATGCCACAAACTAGTAGCACCATGCATGAAATATTAAAACATGTCATCAAAGCCACCATATAAAGCTATAAAAAGTGAAACTATAGCTTAACAGTTAAAGAGACCCTATAGCCCAGTCAAAGAAAAAATTAAAAAAGACATTTCTTAGGAAACACCAAAAGAAAAGTCCTCAGCTTACTCTCCCTTTAGCCAGATACAGCTTTTTGCTCTGACCCCCAAATTGAAGTTAACTCTTAATATTATTTTAAGCACTGGGGAAACCAGTAATGTCTGCTGGATCCAGTGAAAAGAGTCATATGATTAGTTGTTATTCATATTTGAAGTTCTTTTCATTCAGAATCAGGAGTTTTGTCTACAGAGGTGACAACTGCATTTCAAATACTTGATCACACCAGTTAGACTGCATGCATCGCTTCACCTAACAGTCCTCCTCTGTACCTTTCAATGTGAGGCTATTACTCTGATGTACCAAAACAGAGGCCCATATTCAGGTTCTCCTGTGGTTTTGCCCAATCCAATCTTATTCTTACCCTAGGAAAAAAAAAATACATCCAACTAGCCTTTATTTGTTTCTGCATGACAGGTTGCAGGCAGTTGAAAAACAGTCAATGTGATGAGGGCCATCACAGCATCAATGTGTTGATGATCCTGAAACAGTAATACCCTGAGAAGATCCAGAGATACGTGCTTGTGTTGCTGCAGTAAAATGGCTACATGATTTTTGGACTGATGTCACACTGCCCAGGTCCTGCTGGCTCAGAGCCTGCATAAAATGAAATTCTGTCTACCTACAATGTCCCATGCAGATGTACCCTTTGACTGACTTTTTCCCTAGATTAATGTCGGTGTAATTTCCTCTATCAAAGGCTTCAGTGGGCTGGAATTTGCAGAGTATCTGTTACCCTTTGTTCTTAGCTCCTTTAAAATCTGATTATGGTGCCAGCTTTTCTGACACACCAGAGTCTCGTTTACTCCCGATTTAACATTTTTAATTCAAATATAAATATTATTAAAGATATGTACCAGTAAATTTTAGTCATGGCACTCCTTATGTGGCATATGTATCCTCCATATGTATTCTAAAAATGGTTTGTTTTGACTGAAGTATGCATTCACACAACTATCAGATGCCATTTTTACCTATAAAACATAGCACTTTTATCATGTTATACATCTTTCCATCTTTCCTTAGCTGTCAGTGCAAACTGTGAAAGTGATTCAGGACATAGAATAGGAATGTTTGCTCATTCAGCCTGCTCATTCTGCCTAGCAAGAGAATCTACAATGGACCTTTTTTTTTTTTGAGTAGCTGGAGCTCTCCAGCATTATTAATTTCCTGAAATTTTAGGTTCTGTTTTTAGGTTTCCAAGACTTTCTTAAATCTTTACCATCTCTCTTACCTTCATCAGACACATGCATGCAGGGTGCTGAATGAAATGGAAGTTCCCTGTTAAGTGAGGTACCTCACATGTCTGATTCTGTCTGTTTCATTTCATAGTCATGCAACAGAAAGGAAAACAAAATAAAAGAATCATCTATTACTGAATATCTTAACTAGAAGTCAATAAGAATTATTTTTTTATTCTGCTAAGTGCTGTCTGTAAGCTTATGCAACATGATCTCATTTCTAATGGTATCATTACTTTTCTATTTATATTTAGTCTTGGCTAGCTTATGAAAACTACACCAGAAAAAAAAAAAAAAAAGCATCAAAAGAGTTAAAAACTAGTAATATAAATTTGTAACAGGTTAGAGACTTTGCTTAATATACTCAGTTCTTTATTTAATTTATTTATTGTTTTTGGGACATAGAAGTTACCTGACCCCCTAATATCTCATAGAAACAGGAGATAAATCAAAAGTCACTAATTTTATAATTCATTTAAACATACAGCATGAGCAGCTATCTGCCAAATCAAGCAGCCTGCTAAAACAAAGTATCCTATGTTTACTCGGGACATTAATTTTTCAGATCCTGCCAGAGAAGAAAGTTCAAAAAGTCATATTCCCATCAAAGACTTCAATACCTTTATACATAGCTAAGGAGAAGAATGTGATAACCTGTTGGTTTCCAGATTGTATTACTTGTGTACATATTTCTGAGTCTCTCTGTCTGTTGCAAAATTTACCTGTTGGGATGTGCTGTCTGCCATACAGTTCCTTTCTATGGAGACCAAGAAATTGGTAGGGGAATTGCTTTATTTCCACGTCTTCCCCTGAGATAGAACTGACATGTTATTTGCTGTTGCAACATACCTATCATCTATGTTTTCATTTCCTCCCAACCACTTTATATATGAGTTTGGTATTTGGAATTTTTTATATTAGAAATTAAAGCATTAACAGATTTTATTGCTAGAGTTACATTGTGGACTGGAGACTTTTTTTTCTAGAAAATTGATGATGTGTTGATAGGTCAACACTATTATGACTAAAGAATATTAGTTTGGGAGACACTTGGAAAATATATTAAGTAGATGCAACTGAAGACAACATTACAGATGAGTAATTGTTCTTAAAACTTATACTAAAATATTTTCAAATCTCACACTTTATTCATAGTTTTTTTAAATCTCTCAGTTTCCATGTAAGGACCTTATTAAGGTGGTCATTTATTCCAGAGTGCTTAGCATCTCCCAGCTGGTAAATAGAGTACTTTTGAAATTCTTACACTTCATTTAGATGCCTAAATGGAATCTGAGCATTTGGGAAAAGCTAGCTATTATTCAGGTGCTTAAACAGGAATTGATAGGTAATCAACCTTTTGGAAAAACTAGTTGTTAAAGTACCAGTGATATGTTATTCAGCAACTCGCATCCTGTAATTTTGAGCTACTATAATTTTTTGTCCAAACTGCATAATAGACTTTTTTACAGCTCATTTACTATCTCTGTTATATACTGAAAGACCCTGAAAACATCCTTGGATGTACTATGGTGTGACAGTGGAAATCTGACCCTCTCAATCATGTACTTTTGGTTTATTCTAGTTGACAATACAACTGCAAACCATTGTGGCTTTCCACAGGCTTTGTAAACCTTTTAATTAGAATAGCAGAATTTATGAGCTAACTACTTAGACCAGAGTCAATAAAACAGTAAGTTTCATCCCTCACTTCTTTGATCTAAAATAACACTTCCTTGTAATGCTTGATAACCTGGAAAAACAGAGTATAAACTCCCCTCATGAACACCACAAACAAGCCCAGCAAGTTTTTTTCCAAAAGGTTAACAAAGAGAAGAGTATCCACAAGACACCAGTGAAGGATACCAGTTGTCCTAGTGGGAGAAAGGAGGAAGGATCTGTAGGATCAGTCCCTTAAAAGTAGTTGATAATTAAGGAAAAGTGTCTTAAATCACATGGTAGGATGGTGGATTTTTAATGTTTTTATGTATAAGAAAGGACACTTGTTTCAGAGGAAAGGCAAGTCTAAAAGATAAGACCAACATAACTCTTTTTTCTGCAGGCCAAGTCATATCAGGAGGCTTTCCTGAATTGTTCTCTGTAAGTTAGGTGGTACAGGAATGGTTGCTCAGTACAGTGAGATTATGTAAGTGCATAAAGGAGTGACATTGACAAAGATCTTTTCAAAATATTCCTTTCTGCCAAAGGGGAATACTGTTAAAGTGAAGGAATGCTGCAAAAAGAAGTAATAGTACTAAAGTGAAGGAGTTTGTTTTCAAAAATTTAGCACCCCAATGGACATTAGAGTACTTACTGAGGTAGGTGGGTTCATTCAGGACAACTTGCCAGCATTTTATTCTTCAGACATACTTAGTGGCATACTTATGAAATCAGTTTCCTCACTAGTAAAGCCCTTCCCTGCTCTTTCTGACACCGACAGTCTTGCTTAGAACAGTATTTTGACAGTTTGACACAGATCAACTTGTGTTGCTATGGGTGTTTATGGGCCAAAATAATTAACTTACACTTGACTTTAAAATACCTCTCAAAACCCAAGTAAATTAATCAGCCCACATCATCTGGGTCAGTATAGAGCTGTGCAGAGTTGTTTCTGGTAGAGTAGAATGAAATTCTTGAAATAGTCTTGATAAGAAAGAAAAAAATTTCTATAAATAATTCCTAAGGGTGAAGTTATACAAGACAGTTAAGTCAATCACTACCCAAAGAAAAGGTCCTGCTCTTGCTCTCCTTTCATCTTTTTTTTCTGGTCTTTTTTTTATAACTTAGCCAATTTGACTCAATAATACAGCAGCTATATGCTTTTTTTCAGGTAGTAATAAGAGAGATTTTATTTTTTTTTTTACAGTTTTCATGACAAATCCATTCATCATTAAGCTTCAGGGACCATAAAAGAGAAGAAAGCAGAAGAGAAGATACCTGCCCTACATTTCATACAACTGCACCCTAAGTATCTCTATGGATATCACAGGCATCAGTTTGCAGTACTGTATGGTCTTGACACGTTATATGTAATAGACCTCTGAACCCACTTTCCTGAATAACCAATTAGAAACACCTCTACTCCACACCACATCACACTTTCCCTAGAATAGCTGAATGTGTGCAATGTCATCCTTCTGTATTTTCTCTTTTAGTGAGAAAAAAAGGTTTCATCCCCTCATTAAACCATTCACTTTGATCAAAGATATGGAAACATATCCTTCATTATGTGATCTCAGCCTGTGTTAATTGCAGGCATCTTCCTGACTCCTCCTTAAGGATATACCACTTAAATAATTAGTCACGCTAGGGAAGGGAAAAGGATGGTGCTTTGGTTAGAGATTACTAATGTGCCAGATAAGTGTAGTTCTCAACTGAGAAAATGGTAAGGTGGAGCAGAATGAAGAGTTCTGGCATTTGTTTTGAACAGGTTTGTACACATTTTTCTCTGCAGTTATAGTAAATATGCTTTTGAAATTTATTAGTAAAATGTTGATTTTTTTCTATAGCTTGATAGAATCACCTAGAACTTGATCTGACTCTCATGCAAAGCCATGATTAACTTTAATTGGTGATGGAAACTGATTATAGATTCTGTCTCAGTGGTGACACATCCAATTGCTTTCAGAAGAGACAGGATTTATAGACCCCTGAGTTTAAATCTTTGTTTACAGCTGATGGGAAACAGGATCTGAGAGAATCTTATTCCTACAAGGGGGTGAAAAGTTAAAACTGTCAAGGACCTATATGGGCAGCCACAGCCATTTCAAAAAGGTGGAAGAGAGGAAAGAAAATATACTCCAAGTTTATGGTTTCATCATTGGATTAAGTAGTTATAAAACTGGGCTGCTGCCACAAATAATGTTTCTCCTCCCTTTTTGAGCTCTTACACTTGTACAGCTACCAAGTCAGATCAACTCTCTGCCTCAGGTGAAAAACAAGGGATTTACTTATCTGCAGTCAGCTCTCTGCCACTTTGACTCACTGAGAAGCCACACAAACGCAGTGCTGATGCAAGTGATGATTATGAAAACTACCCCAAGGGAATATGATGGAGTTTCAGAAGGTCAGAAACTCTCCATATTATTGTCCAACACAAATAAGTAATGTGGTACCTCCTCTCAGCATAGTACTGGCTTGTTTCTTTAAGGACGTTTGTAGCCTCATCTAACTCATGATAGTGATTTTAATTTCTTTGCATCATTTTGAAAAATCTATATTGTGGTTTGCTTTAATAACAAGTTCCTAAAGCATATTTATGATTCTTAAGGATTATTTTTTATGTTTTCCCACTTGCTGTGCATAGTTTAAGAATTCTGGACAATCCAGAAGCCATTCAACTAGCAATTTGAGATATTTATTTAATCCTATACCTTTCTTCATTGAGTCCTGGATTTTGTGATGTACTGTAGCACATTTGTCTCAATATAGTATCACTCAGTTCAGCAGGCCACAGAGTAATTTTGCCAGCCTGGAGGAATGATGTGCAGGAGAAAGACACCACACACGTTGCTATGCTACTGACCTTCACAGAGCCAGGACAACACTTCTGGAAAACATTGAGACTTCCCAATGTACCAAAGCCTATGAACTGTAACAACATGGAAAGTCCTTACTGGCCAGTTTAAGTAAAAAAAAATCCTTATAATTACATTAATTAACAATTTTGACCAGGTTTCTGGCAACTTTAATTACTTATGTATGCCAATAAGTTCAATGAATTATTATGGATGTCAGTTAAAGGATGCTTTACAATTTTGTCTTTTTTTTTTTTTTTTTCTTTTTAATTTTACCACCCTCTTCATTTTGCCTTACACAAAGAATTTGTGATAAAAAAGTTTTGATAAAAGCATTTACCGTTGACTAAATGTTCCTCCTTAGATACTAACTTACTTATGCAGGGAAATGGAATAAATCAGTTCTAATGCCACAGGGTAATGATAGAGAAAGCAGAATTTGAATAAATTTCCCAGTTAACTAGGAGTCATGGAAGATGATGACTCAGAGACATCTTTACAGCAACTGAGTAAGCTTATGCAACTCAGAGGATGTCAAGCCACTTTCTCAAAGGCTCTTAATTGATTAAGATAGCTTTAGTATAATTAAATTTACAAATCCAGCTATTGCCTTGCTCTATTTAATATGCTATAGCCTTTTCAATTTGTTTCTTACGAGAAATTTACTTACTTTTTTCTCATGTGTCTTTGTTCAAGAAATCCTTCAGGTTCCTTCTGTCTATCTGAGACTATGAAGAGGCTAAAAGTCTGGCTAGATATTTTGGGTTAACCTAAGTCAATAGTTATGTTTCACTGCTGTTGTGGCATGGAAATCCAAAAGGATCAGATTCATGTTAATAATTCATTTGTCTGGAGTTTTCTCATCTCTGAACTCTTTTTGATCTGGTAGTGACTTCAGTCTTGAGGCCCTCAGATCAGTATGAAAACTCCAAGTCTTACTGTGCCTATACTAGGCATGGTCACTTCTGGTATTTCCAACTTGCCTTAAACTTACCATAGGAAAACACAGTGATGTAGAGACTTAGAGACATTTCCTTGGCCACTATGCTCCTAGGCCTTCTAGTGATATTTTGTTTTCCTCTCTAAGTGTGCCTCGGTGTATTTTCTCCCATTCACACTAATTTATGATCTGGAAATACTACAAGGACTTTATTTTTTAGTATGAGAATTAATTTACAAAGTAGATTTTGGTTGTCACTATAGAAACAATCAGTTCTTTAACAGAGGTTGTGAAGTAGTTGTTATTTCATAGTTATTAGTTGAGAAATATTTGAAACAGAGAAACAAGAAGCTCCAGTACAGCTTAAGAATATACTGTCTCATTTCATTCATGAGCACAGAGTGATGCCAAAAAAACCTGGCATCTCAAGGCAGTATTATCCTTCCAAGTGCATAGCTGCAGAACAACAGTATGCAAATAATAATGGAAAAATAAGTTGGTTTTAATTAGCACAACATGGGCTGCAAATATCATAATGAACTATGTTTAATTTGCTAATTCAAACTTCCAGCATGACAGAAGCTTCATACTCTTAGCTGAATTCCCAAGAACCTATTTGTAGTCCAGAGAGTAAAAGAAAAGTTTCTGTCTGCTTCAAGTGCAGCAATTTCAGGATGAGACTGGTGGACAAACTGAGAGTTTTGTCCTCTCAGTTCAACTCTTCCATCCAAACCCAGTAAAGGCCTATGCTGAAGTATTGCCTGGCCTCAACATATGACTATCCCAATGGAAGGTTTGTATGGTAAACATGATATGAGGCTATGGGTATAGATAAACCCCAGAATGACCGTAGGACTTAGTAATTTAGAGACAGTTGAGGTAGTTCCAGATGACCCAGAATGGTTCTTTGACATGGGGTAGTGCCATGAAGAGATAGGTCCAAAAGCAGTAGAGACCACTGTAATGCTGTAACTGAGCTAAATAGCATGGATCTTAATTTGACTCTGCCTAGAAATGCTCATCCAACCATAAGACTTTCAAAAGAGAAGAAAACAAATTGAGATTGGTCCAGCTGAAGAAGCTAAAACTATAAGAGGAGTTACTCATTTTGAGTACAACAAAATTAATAAAACCTAGTTTCCTACTGGTTTGTATGTCATGGTTGGCAGTGATCTTATTGGGGGTGGACAAAATCTGAATCTTTCTCCCACCCTTATATTTAGTCATATATAACAAATGAAGCTCTCACCATTTTCCTCTGTAGGAAAGAATCTACAGACTGTGTCTTTCCTTTACTCAGGTGTGTATTTTCTCAGTATTTGGAAGGACACATTTGTCTTCAAGATTCCTACCACTCTGTCAAATTTATTTGAGTCAGTTATTATTTGAGGTGGTTTATTTGGTTTAACTTTTTGCTTTTTTTTTGGTGGTGGGGAGAAGACACAGATGGACATTTGCTTACATAGGATATTTGCATAAGCCGCATCTTCTTAGGACATAGGGCATTTTCTTAGGGCATAGCTCCATTTACTAAAAATGTGCCTTCTACTCTGAATGTGAGCACAACATCAGTATATACAAGCAACTGAGTAGTCAGCAAGTCACAACTAATCATTAATGCACATCTTAAATGCCTAGCTATTATGATAATAAGTTCAAATGGATCAATATAGGCAAATAAGCATAAGCAGACATGATAGTGTGAGTTCAAGCTAAGCTGTTCAAAGATTATGGACCTGTAGTTAAAGTTATTACAGACTGGCATTCACACCAGAAGCAAGGGAAAACAAAAAACTGATGCCAGTCAGAAAAAAAAATCAGAAATGAAGCAGGTAAAAGCTTGATAAAATTTGAGTTAAATTCATGTTCTTTAATATAGTAGACCCCCTTAGTTTGATACTGCAACACCAATGCAGTCCTTTGAAAATAATTAGAAGTTTTTTTATATTGATATGAAATGTATAAACAATAATAAATGTCTGTGATGTTCATCTTAATGAAGCAGATAATTCAGCTCCACATACTTTTTTTTTTTCTTTCTGTTTGTGCCCTGAGATCAAACCAGAAAAAAAATAAATAAATAAAAAAAAAAAATTGAGAAATTCTTCGGTCAGGAATCTGGGCCCAATTTCCTCTCACAGTATCTTAAAAGGTCCCTGAGACTTTTTAAACAAATCAAGCACTACCAAGCAATTCCCAAAGACTGTATCTTATTTTCAGGTTATCTAGAGCCCTTAAGCATCTTAGATTTATGAAGGTGTTCAAGGACTATCCAGAGTCCTATGGAACCTCAGTTAGGCATTGCTGAGTTGTGATACACAACCCTTAAATACCTTTGTGTGTCTTCAAATTATTTTAGGACTTTAATCTACACAACTGAAAATAATGGAAAATTCACTAATTTTATTGTCTGCTTATATTTGCTAATGCACACTGCTGGATTTTATTTATGCAGTAGAATTTCTCTTCTGATACTTATCATTAAACACTGCAGGCAAGGCAGACTTATAATAATGGGAAAATAATAGTTTCCTTTCAAGCTAAAATTTGAAAATTGATGAAGCAACAATTTCTATGGAACCAATATGGAATTTTTTTACGTCTTCTGGCAAAACACAAAAGTAACTAAAATGTTACTGCAAAGTAACTTATTTGACCTGAACCTGACAATAAAATCCCATTTGTATATTCCATTTATTAAGTTAATTTATCTTAATTATAGTACCACAGCCTCCAAAAAACATTTGATATAAACTTTAAAAATGAAGTGCTTACTTTAAAAATAGGGAAATTAAATCACTAGTCTTATATGGAAACATAGCCCCTCACTTTATTAAAGCAACAGGTCAGGACTCTTCCATGAAGATTAAGCTGTACATTAAAAAGATGAGGCTGACAGAGAACTCTGCAACTACTTGTCAGGGAAAAAGGGAGATTTCCTGAATCTTCCTGATCATTACTGGAATGATCTAGAGAGGCTTTGCACATAGACCAAACCTCAACACACCCATGAATCCTAAAGACATGAAGGAGATAAATAGGACTAGGTACCATCTATCAAAGGTCCTTTCCTCCAGTCATTTCAGCCTGTAGTAGAATCTGCTATCAGCTATTGCAGGCTTTTTATCTTCATTTTAGCCACAGTCTTTGGTGTGTTTGTGGGTGATAAGGCAGGGAGGAAAAGAGGAAAGAGAATAATCACAGAATGGTTGGGAAGGGACCTCTGGAGATCACAGCCCTCTAAACTCTATTGTTCAGCCAGTTATCTCTCCATCTCATGGTCTACTCATCTAACCTACACTTCCTGAGTTTACCTATGAGGATGTTATGGGAGAGAGTGTCAAAGTCAATGTAGACAACATCCACTGCTCTTCCCTCATCTACCCAGCTTGTCACATGGTCATAGAAAGCTATCAAATTAGTTAAACTTGATTTGCCCTTGATGAATCCGTGTTGACTACTACTGATAACTTTATTCTTCTCCGTGTACTTATAGATGACCTCCAGAATGACCTGTTCCATCACCTTTCCAGGATTGGAGGAGAGGCTGACTGGTCTGTTATTTCCTGGGTCCTTCTTCTTGCCCTTTTTGAAGATTGGAGTGACATTGGTTTTCCTCCAGTCCAAAAATAGATAGATAAATTCTTTATTCCTTATTATGCATAGAACTTTGCTCTCCACAAAAAAACTGCTGCAAAATATAAGCTCTGCCAAGACAAATATCTGTCTTTTAGCACAGAAGAGTTCCCAAGGCAGAGCAGTAAAGCTAGTGGCCTAAGATCTGCTTCATTATCTTAGTGTCACCTCTGTAGCCTTGGGCATGTGAGTGATCCCTAAATAAAATTAATTATTTAAAATGTATTGTTCACAAACTGTATACTTGTTTAAGGAGCTCTCTGAAGTTAGTAGAATGAGAGTCAAGTTACATCTATACCAAAAGGACGGTAATAAAAAAGAAATATATATTATGTCAATTAATATAGAACTCGACACTATGGCAGCTTGATGTGGGCAAGGCCTCTGAAAAAGATTGCAAGACAAATAACAGCTGCCATAATTATCAAGTCCCTTATCTGGGATTCCTGAAAACAATTAGTGGATTCCACACCCCGAAAAGGAAATTTAGCACTTACATTGAAGTTCGATTTATATTACATCATGATACTTCTGCTTCACTCTACAGTTAAATATGTCACAAACATTCTTACTTTCCTACTGTACACCCTGCATGGAACTAAGACAGTGATTCAATTAGTACTAATGATGAGTAATAAGCTACAGCTTATTTTCCCAGATGACTTACCCCTTTTATGTGGTGATGAAGAAGAGCTTTAATTTTGTCACTGTCATTACCAAGATTTCAACAACAACAAAAGCACAGCAAGAAACTTACTTTTATAATCGATATGATCTTTTAATGTACCTGGGTCAGCAGATTTGACTTCAATGGATATGAAATAAAAACAAAGCTGTATTATATAGGCTTCAAATATCACAGTGTATTGAAGGCTGAAGTTTTGCTTGACTAACTTGATCTTCTTCTACAACATGGTCACCCACTTAGTGGATGAGGGAAAGTCTGTGGATGTTGTCCATCTGGACTTTAGTAAAGCTTTTTACACTGTCTCCCACAGCATTCTCCTGGAGAAACTGGCT
>JANHGN010022044.1:10466-31124 GCA_024605025.1 Megaceryle maxima | reverse complement strand
CACAGCCCCCCTTCCTGTCTCGCAGTGTTGGCTGAGATTCTCAAATAAAACCAAACAATACAGAGCCAGCGAAGGATGCAATCTCTGTTAACTCACTGGTCTGACTGTCAAGACAACTCACCTAAACTCTATGTAATTTGTCCTCCTTCCTCACTCTTGTATGAAGATACTTTTAACACACAGATTGAATTTCTTTAGAAAACAAGGACTAGTCTGGTATGTGCTGAGAAAGGGAGCTCTGAGGTAGTCTGCTGCAGGTTTTTGTTTCTTGAAAGTATGGCCAGGGTTGTGAAGAGATGAGATCCCACTAGATGGGAGGTCTACTGTACCAGAGGCCACAGTACCAGTGTAATTTGTTTGAGTTTTGGGATGTGTGTTGGGTTTTTTTGTTGGGTTGGGTTGGTTTGGTTTTGGGGTTTGGTTCCCATGTGACTAATGCGGCTTATTTCAGGGCAGTTTGGAAATTGTTCAGTTGGTAATGAGAAACTTAGAGTTGTAAAACTGTGAAGGTCATGGAGAGTATTCCTTAGGTTCTTCCTCTTTTGTGTGTCTTTCTCTTAAGTTTTACTTGCTTAACTGAAAGGTCTATCTTCATTATTACTCTCCTGTGCTCTGAAAAGCTTACGATGCAACATAAGGCTGAAAATGTTGGCAATATGTTCTCCATCCTCTAGTTCTCATAACTTTTTTTTTTTTTTTTTTAATTCCCCACACCACAGTGCTCTTCCAGCTCTTCTGGATTCAGATGAGGTCAGTAAACAGATCCTGAGTTCAAGTTAGTCATATGACATGCCAAAAGAGTTACGAGTCAGCTGTTAAAGATTTGGCTTATTAGAACTGGTCTTTCTGATCTTGCCAGTACAGCAATAAAATACTACAAGGGGGTAAGGATAGTGGGGACAACCATGACACAACTTCTTGGAATACAAGAGGTGTATCTTCTGTGGAAGCTGGGTCTCCTGACTTAAAATGCATATGGGTGTGCATCTGTTGTGAATGTGCAAAGCTTACACTTATTTCTGAATAATGTAAACCAGTTGAGGGGAAATGCCAACACTGTGTATTTTATTTTCCAGGAAAGAATGATTACACACTTTGAAAGGTCCAAAATGGAATGAAGGAGTAGCTTTTTGCTGTTGGAAGTGGAGACGTCTCTTTTAAAATTGCTTGATGGAGCAAGTGCATCCTGCTGATTGTTTCTTGATCTCAGCCTTGGAAGTATGATGCTTTATTGTCGTGAGGGCGTCTTGCTGTGGAAGAAGTTGACAAGGACATTATAAACCTTTTGGAAATTTGACTATATAAAGTTGCTGCAAGTTTGGATTTTGAAGCAATTTAAGTGTGTAAGATTCCAGCACCTTCTGTAACTTTTCAAATATTTAATCTGTGAAACTAAAATTCCTAATGTCTGCTTGAGGAGTTTATATTTCAATGTTACAGTTGACACTTAAAGGTGAACTGCCTGTACCTTTTTGGGGGGAGGGTGGGGACAGAGAGAAATAAGCACTGAAGAAACAACAGACCCATTTTTTGGTAGATAATGGCTTATTGCTGTTTTACATCATGTGTCAAACATGAATGAGAGGATTTGAGAGAAAAGCTCCTGTTAATGAAGAAAACTAAGATGCCAGAAAGGAAATATTTGGAAAAGTTACAGTGATATGAGTTTTTAACAAAATCAAGTGCAATTTTATTCATAACACTGTGTAAGAAAGATTTTCTATTTTAAATGCCATTGACCTATAGATAACAGCTGCATAGAGCTAACACTTGCTGTTGTGGCACATCTCATTGCCGGCAATGCGGTGGATGCCTGGAAAAAAGATTTGCCCCTATCTTCCATGTGTTGCATGATTTAATTTAAAACAAACCAAAACCAAACATCACCAAACTCACTCCTGCCGTGCTCCGTAACTGCTTGACTACTCACATTAAGCCAAAATTAGACATTTCAGCAGAGCTCTTCTCACTGCACGTGTAACAACTCCCACTGAGAAGTCAGCACTCTTCATGAGAAGATGGCATTGCTTTCTAGAGGGTGCAAGCACTGCTTACCTTACTTGAAAGAGGCTTTAATGGGAGTCCACAGTACTGGCATAGTTCTGTTCCCAACGTCTGTTTAGAATTGCCTCCCATGTCAGTGATTTGATGGTGGGCTTTCCTGTCCCAGTTGGACCCTGTGGCCAAGAGGTACTCTGAGATCACTGTGTTTCCGTCAAAGTTGCAGATTTCTATTCTGTATAATTGCTTTTTTTTCTCATTTTCAAATGAAAAAGAGCTTTTGAACAGTGTTCTGTTTTTATTCTATGCTTGGCTGTAGAGGCTTCACTTGCAATAACTTACCTATGGAAACCCATTGTGGTCTATATGACAGAAGTTCTAATTTGGGTTCTTAACCTTTACAACTGATAATTAACAACCAACCCGCAGCATAGCTGGACTTCTAGGGAGCTGCTGGAATGGTGTAAGGAGTCAGCTTTTACCCTTCTTCATTCATGGCTGTGTCAGCAGAAGTGAATGTGCTCCTGTACTTCACTTGTTCCACTGTAAGGTCTGGTGGCTTAGCTCTAGTTCATCTTTATCAGCAATTTCTGCTGAAACAGGGCACTTTAGAGTAGCTGAGGCACAAGTGCATAGTATCTTCTGCTGGAGCTGTGCCAAGGGGGCAGCAAACCCTCTGGGCCTGGGAAGGGGAGTGGGGGGGGAGCTGTGGCTATAATGTAATGCCTCAGTCTGCCTCTGCAAGAGCTGCTGGAAATCTGCCATTCCTTTTAGGCCACGGGTAGAATCTTTAATTAGACAACACTTCTACTTTGCTATGCTTAATTGATATAGATGGAAAAAAACGTTACCTCCATGTCCTTTTGAGAAGAGGAAATTTTGTGAAATAAACCTACATGGAATTTGCTATTTAATGCTTTTTGTTTTTTTGATTTTTGTTTTGAAGTCCTATTGTTGGGAGGGTTTGATTGGGTTTTGTTTTGGTCTTTGGGTTTTTGGGGGGGGGGATTGTTGTTTGGGGTTTTTTGAGACATAGGGAAAAATGTTCTCTACTGGAAGCACAAAAGAAGTTTGTATCTACTATTTAATAAAAGCTAGGCAAAGAGTAGAAAGGCTTACATTGTGTCCTTCCACTTTTGTACTCCCTGTTGTCTCACATGGGGAAGTGTTAATGTCTTCACAAAGTTCCCTCATTCTTTAGCTCTATTGCATGGTACTTAAAACGGACTTACTCCCAATAGCGCTCTTTTTCGTGGGAAGTTTGACAGTAAAGCCAAAGTCTGGCATTTGAAAAGTTAATATAGATAGGGAAGATCATAAACTTCTGAATGAAAGTTCTGATTTCCCTATTTGCATTAATTAATTAATCATCTAAAGACTAAAATAAATGTTGTAGCAGTGTTGTGCTTTCAGCCTACAACTAGGGTGGTCTTGAGCAGTCCCTCTCTGTCTTTTACTTTTTCCATTCCTGTAGGATCTTCCATCAGTAATTGAAATTGTCCGGAATTCCACGGGGGTCTTGTTGCTCCCTTAGTTCTTGGTTTTGTTCTTGTTTGGCAGCTTCTGTATCCTTGGAAGGTAGCACCTGCTTCCCAGCAGGCGCGTGCTGTGACTTCCTTGTTCACAGTCTTACGGAGAACTTGTATCAGAGCCCGGTTCCCACAATATCACATGGTCTCTGGCACACACACAACTGCTGCTGTTTTTGTGGAAGAGGGGGCTAAAAGCAGCAGATGAGATGTGGGTGAGGAGTGAAAGGTCTATGTGAGAGGGAGCTGCAGCAACATAGGCTCTCCCCTGACAACATGTTTGGTCAGATGTGTTGGTGCTGCTGAGGAGATCTTTGCCTCTTTGTTCCTAGGGAGGTGCGGGCTCCATTACTTGTCAGGAAAGCTTCATCAGCAAGCTGGCTTGCTAGAGTGTATGCAACCAGAAATCCTGAAACATTCTTACTTTTAATTATGTAGACAGGGAAGACGTAATTCAGATTTATACCCCCTCAGTAAAAATGGGTATTGTAATTTTAAAACAAACCATACAAACCAGTCTGAAGACTTGGTGAGCAGGCGAGAAAGAACGTCTGCTTTTAGGTCTGAGGTGTGCACAAGTTTTCAGTGACTAGAGTAGTGTGGAATTGATGGAATTTATCTGCTGACTTCAAATATCTACAAGAAGCTGTTTTATATTGTAACAATGCTACTGCCAGGAGCTCTGAAGGAGGGACAGAGTAGGAAGAGATCACAGGGCACAGTAAAGAAATTCAACAGGCTTGATAGAAGAGAATGAGTCAGGATCATAAGACCTGGGGTAGTGATGGGGGTGTTTGTCTTACTCTGCAGATGTAGGGGGGTTGTGGACTTGGGTTGGGGTTTTTTTTAATTTTCCTGTTCACTTTATCTGGCATTTGTTGTATGCTAAAGGAAAAGTATGCTGCTTTTTAAAACATGAAGAGGTCAATGCCTCACACATAATTAGCACTCTGGAAAAAATCGATTACAGCCATTTGCATGTAATGTCACTGTTACCTGGTATTACGGAAACATCACCTTTCACTAAATTGGTGCTGCATCCATCTTCCTTCTGTACGAATCCCAGGTCAAGGAGACCAGATACACACCAGAGCCATACATTAACTCCTTTAGCAGTCTGCAGTTCTGATATTTTAGAAGGGGATGTGACCTAGCCTGGTTCTGTGCTTTAACAAGGTTTTTACTCCTGAGCAGGAAAGAAGTTGGATGGAAGATCCCATTCCTCTGCTTTGAGCTCCCCGCACAGAGCATCCTCAGTCCCCATTTTCTAAACCAGTCGTCTCTGTTGGTGAAGATGCTCAGAGAACTGAGCATGATGTGCTCACTTAGAAGTTTAATTTAGTTTAAGTTCTAGGTCAGCAGCAGTGAACGTCGTGCCTCTCCACCAACAAAGTAAATGCAACTATGGCCTGCTCTAGAAGGGACACTGTAACAATTTCCTCCTGGAGATTGAACTTCAGTGGACAAGTTTAGAGGATAAGTTTATTAAAATAAAATTTAGCACATCTAAAAATAGACCTTTACCTGCAAGAGATGTCTTGCAGTTCTCAGGCAGTTTCCTTAGGTTATGCAGGTCACTTCTTGCCTTTGGTTACAGGGTGGCTTTTCCCACCTGCTGTGATTTACGTTAGCAACGGGCAACCTGACCCCTCGGGTAGGAACATTGTTGTGGGAAGATAAAAGGAATGTCCTGCAGTCTACCCCTTTTTCTGGCTGTGCGAAGAGGCAGAAGGGGGCATGTCAGGGCGAGGAGAATCCCCTCGGGAGCAGTGAGCCCATCCCCTGCGGCCCTTAGCGCCGGCTATGTCGCCCCGTGGTTACTGGTAGAGCCGAAGCGGGGGTGTGCTGCACACGCCCAGGCCCTAACTGGGCCCCTCCTCACCAGCACCACCCGCCGCCGGGGCGCTGAAGGGACAGGGGGGAGAGGAGGAGCCGCACGGGGGAGGGAGGGCGGAGCCTTGGCGCGGAAGCTGGGGCGGGGCGGGCGCGGGGGCTGCCGGGAAGGTCAGGGAGCTGTGGTCTGCCCGGGGTGGCTGAGGTTTGGTCGGGGCCGTTGCCTCGCCCCACTTCGCCGCCTCTGCTGCCGCCGTCACCGTGCTCGGGGGAGCCTCCTGCAGCAGTCGGCTTTTCCCCGGTCGACCCGGAGGAGCCTCCGCCATGCATGACGCCTTCGAGCATGTCCCGATCCTGGAGAAGCTGCCGCTGCAGATCGACTGCCTGGCGGCCTGGGGTGAGCCGGGGAGGGCCGCGGCGCTGCAGCCCGGCAGCCCGAGCCGCTCCGCTCTTCTATCCCAGGCGGCCAGGACGCCCCGTCAGCCGTCTTGGGGCGTGCCACGCCCTGCCGTGCGGCGGGCCGGGGGTGGCTGCATGCCTCGGTCTTGGACCGGCCGTACCCTGCCTGGGGCGGCCCGGTGGCCCCGCCGCCTCGCAGGCCTGGGCGTCGGGGTAGTGCGAGAGCGTTTCCCCGGTTTTTGCCTTGTTTCTCGGTTGGCTTCAGTGCCTGCAGCGAAAGAGGCGGTGGGGCTGAGTGGGAGGGCTGGGGGGGCCAAGCTCCACTTGCTGGGTACTGCCATGACTTCCAGTGCTGGAACCGCAGGGCTGGCTTGTTCCTGGCTAAACAGCATTTCCCTATATTTTGACTAAATTTTTTCTTGGAAAGCCAGTGGGATATTCATATTTCAGGCTTACAATCTGTTTGCTTTTGTTAGTACTATATAAATGTAGGTGATACTTTAGGGCATGCTTGACAGTCGGGTGATGGCACTGGCTATTGTGAAAATAAGGCTTGATGAGGCTTTTTAAAGTGGTTGAGCAGTTCCCATCAGATGTACCACCGTAGCACAACACTGATAATGAAAAAAACTGCAGGCACCAGAACTGTGACCGACCCTGTTAATCTGTCCTAAGAACAAAATTGTAACCTGAATAGTAGGGCCACATTTAAACGTGGGCTGTTTATTCAGGAGTTATGTAGTAGACAAGATGTGAAGATAGTTTATTCCCGTGTTGAGGCTTTTAGCTCTTGAAAGGCATTTATTTTGCTGCAGTAGAAGAAAGCCTAAACCCCCAGGCCTGTAGCAGTGTGGTTGTGTAAAAAGAAGTGTAACTCTTTCTACTGAACAGTGAAATGCCTTCTGGGAAGCAAGATTCTACTAGAATACAAGTATCTACGGCAATGAGGGAGTACTGGATGTAGGATGCAGTATTTGCATGTGTTTTTTTCCTGTATGATCTTCAGCAAGGGGGAAGAATTTCAGTCATATTTCATGACCCAGTAAAGATTCCTTGCCTTTTGTATGCTATAAATAGGAAGTGTCCAAAACCTCTGCCACTGCGTTTGGATATAAAAAGGTTCTCTTTTATGAATCTTGAATGATTGCTGGTCATCCAAGCAATTCAAGTGTTGCTTAAGCCAAGCTGCCTCTGTCCTTCCAGGCATAACTGACTGTTTCAGAGAGTTCTTATAAAAACTTGGCTATTAAACAACAAACAAAAACCAAAGAAAACCCCCAAACAGCTGCACAGAACTCCTTGGTTTTTTGTCCTGACACTTCTTTGCATTATGTAGCGCTGTTCCTTTCTGGGAGATGGTAACATCTGAAGAATAGTTTATTGCCTCTCTTGGTTGTGCAAAAGATGCAATGGTTTGCTTCTTTACCTTTGTATAAACAGTGGGATGTTATGTCTAGAGCGTACCCTCTGTTTTACTTTTTCATCTTTGGCCATCCTCTCCCAAGAATGAAAGCTACTTCTGAGCATTGCCACCAGAGGAATGATAGGGGACATGTGTAGTTGCCACACAAAATCCGCTTTGGCATTTGAAAAAAGAGATTCTGCTAAATGTAACTTGGTGGTCTTTGTTGAAACTAATTAGATGCTTTTTCTCCCCCGTCTTTATAGAAGAATGGCTCCTTGTTGGTACCAAACAAGGGCATCTCCTGCTTTACAGGATCAAGAAGGATGTAGGTAAGTTGATTTTTAAGAATGACCGAAGCAGTTGATAATGTTACTGTTCTATCCTGTACTTCAAAAGATTGTAGTGATGTTAATACAAGTGTGTTTAATTGCTGATTTTTTTTCTCCATAGAGTTTGATGAATCTTTGTGTAGGATCTTTGGTGAAAGTGCACAAACTGTTTATCAGACGTTTAAGAAGTACAGCAACTATATCAGTGTTTTTTCTGGTTTACGGTATATTTGAATTTATAGTAAATGACTGTATTTTTTTTGTGCATACAGTGCACAGACATGTGCAAAAGCAGTGCAGTGTGCTAGCTGCCAGAGGTTGGGTTGTTTGTGTTCTGTTAATGAAGGACTGGATTAGTGAAAGAGCAGCATCATTCAGTGGTTCCATGAGCATTATGGGATGGGGAGAAGGGATCTCTCCTAACTAGTTCCATCATGTATTTACTCTTTGACAGTCATAAGTGTTCATAGTGTATTCTTGAGATGCCACAAATAGAACAGGGTTGGGGTTTTTTCAGTTTTCACTAAAACAGATGTGTATTTTGCATTATCTGCTATTATGTAGAAACTGATGTTATTGATCACAGTAATTTCACAGTGTGGCACAGGAAAGAAAAAGTATGTTTCCAAATTAATCAGCTCTTGGAAGGATGTTCATTTGTAGCTACTTGGGTTCTAGACATTGATTTCAACTTGCTTTTTCTGAAACTTATAGGCCATCTATTCCATGCTAGTCTTGAGTTGCTAGTGTCTTAACTCATGTGGTAAATTTCTCCCCCTTTTTTGCATCAATGCCAGGAGAGGTTATGTCATCAGAAAGTGTCTGTAAGTCTTTATCCCTAAACCTCCTTTTAAACCCTTGTGGTGTAGTGTTTATTCATTGTCTGCTTTGCAGTGATGTGCTCCCTAGCAATTTAAATTGCTGATATTTGATTGGTGTGGATAAAGTTTTTATGGGTAATCTTTGGGTTTCAAAATACTTAAATACAATTCCTGTAATCTAAAGCAAGGCAGAAATGTAACTATTCGTGAGACCCTCTCATGGGTCTAAGAGGTGGAATTTACATTTCACCTGTGTAGAAGACCTTCTGATGCATTTAGCTATTAAGTAAAAGCAGAAATATGTTATGTTAGAAGAGTCATTCTTCTAGTGTTAAGTGGACAAGTTTGCTTTCATAATTCTTTGTAATCCATTTAGTGTAAGATATATTCAGTCATAAATTTAAGGGTAAATTCAGTTTACATACTCTCTCAAATTTTTCTGGTAGGTTGCAATAGGTTTGAAGTGACGCTAGAGAAATCCAACAAGAACTTCTCCAAAAAGATTCAGCAGGTAGGATATCTTTTGATGTGGGGACAGTTTTTCAGTGTTTTCAGCCAATAAATGAAATACCAAATGTACTTCTGGGATCTCTGCTAAGCTTAACAAAAAAATTCCCCAAGACTATAGATTCTTCTAGGGGCTATGTAGCCTGGTGGTTTTGCCCACTCTTCCCATAACAGCAATAAACTTGGTTTGGTTGCTGAAACGGAAAGCAAAGAATTGGAAGGTTTATTTTTGGCTTTTATGGAAATGCTGCTGTTTGCAGTAATCTTCAACTGCTCTGAGAATATTTGTCTAATTGGTGGTAATACACCAATAGACTCTAATATATAATTTGTCTCTCAAATAAAATGCTATAGGAATGTGAATGAAATTCCTCTTATGTGGAATTTGGAAGTAACAGCTTATCTACTGATGGTCTTACTACTTTGTTCTTCTTGTTGTTTTGATTTGTTTGGGTTTTTTTTTTTTTTTTTTGAGAGCTTTTGCTCATTAATTATATTGATACTCAGGAAAGCACCTCAAAGTTTATGCAGCCTCTTTCAGCAACACTCTGCATATTCTTAAGTAATTCTGTACTAGCAACATACAACTTACCGCATTTTTTACCAGCTTAGGTTGCAAGCTTTATGTGCTACCTTGTGAAAATTGAGTGTAAGGCATTGCAATAGCTGGGGCAAGGTTGTACGTAGATAGCTGCCTTGCTGCTCCCATTGTTTTCAGAGTATCCAAGATGCTTTTTCTTAGAGTACTTATAATCTGGGCTTACTTTATGAGTGGAGTCACTAAGACAATTCTTTTTTTTCAGATTCATGTTGTCTCTCAGTTTAAAATTCTGGTCAGTCTATTAGGTAAGTGAAGAAGAATGTTTTGATATTTAATGAGCTCATCTTGGTGCAGTTACTTGTCTGAATGTGGCACCCTTTCCACACACCTGCATTGTAGTCTAGTTGTTGAGAAGTCATCGTGTAGGATTTTTTTTTTTTTTTTCCACTTTGCAGAGGAGGCTTTGTGCAGCACAGATTTAGAAGCAGCCTTGCTTGTCGTAAGCCAGCTTGGAGAACAAAGTATTAACACTAAGTTTTGTGATTAAAAATGAAAAAAATACATACATGCACTTAAGTGTTTGTATATATACATACATACATATATACACTTCTGTGTATATGTAGTTTACATCGGCACATGTATATACATATATATACATACATGCATGTGGATGTATGAACACTGTATGATAGGGGTTAAAACTCTTGTCCAAATTTGTTTGATGTATGAAACTTAGTGTTGATGTGTTACACCAAATATAGTTTATAAATTCAGTGTACACCCTTGACAATGCAGATGGTGGTCTTTTGCCATCTTGTGGAAGTTTGCTTGTCTCTGACTATATTTTTTTAACCTTATGATCTTCCTATGTCTTTTTTTGCTTATGTTGTTACTCCCTTTATGATCTCCAAGTCCCACCTCTTCCAGCTCCAGCATGTGTAGATTTCTGCTGCCTGCGTCCTCGTGCGTACAAAAACTTGACCCCAGTACCTCCCATTTGTAACCGTTCACTTTACACTAATTTCAGGAGCCAGTTCAAAATGGTCTTTGTTCATACAATCTCCCATCTTGAACTTGCTCTGCTCTGCCTTGCCTGCTGTCCCTTCCACTCCTCCTTCCTCTGCTGGTTAGCACCTTGTTCTCAGTTCCTTCATGTAATTTTACCAATGCTGGCATTAGTCCTTTCTGCATTTATAGTCTTGTATTTGTATGTGCTGTATCATGCACTTTTTCAGCTTCTGGGAAAACACTGCTTTTCTTTCCTTGCAGCTCTTTGTTTCACAAGTTCTTCTTTTTATGTAAATATAAAATGTGATAACTCACTTGAATTAGCAATGAGCTCTGCGTATATTAAGTACTGAATAATAACTGGGATTTTCTTTAAATCAGAAAATAACATTTATGTCCATGACCTGTTGACATTTCAACAAATCACCACAGTTTCCAAGGCAAAAGGTGCATCTCTCTTCACTTGTGATCTTCAGGTAAGGGGAGGAACACAATGGCACAGATGTCCTTACTGTTTGTAATAAGAATAACATTTTTATGTTGCTTTATAGATTAGGTTTGTTAATTTTGTGGTACATGAAAGTTATTTGGGGTACTAGTGTTGTTTTTTAAAATTAATACATACTGGGTGTTAAAAGTTTTGGGGTTTTTTTTAATGTAGTCACCTTAATTTTCTTCAGTAATCATGTTACCAGTCACTGCTTCCTCTCCACCTGCATGGAGGATCAGTAACGGGTATTAGTCCAAGGACTGCACCAGGCTAGGAAGTTTCCTAGTGATGTCCCTAACCTGGGCTCCAGGGAGACAGACTAGGGATACCTCCCTATGAGGAGGGTCTGCCCATCATATTGGACTCTCTGTTACCCTTGAAAGGGAGTGACCTGTGACTATAACCCTTCTTTCCTTGTGGATGATGCTGCTATATTTTCTGACTGTGGGCCTACCTCTTGTGTAGGTTGCCTGTCATCCACATCTTCAGCTGGCTGGTCTTTCCCAACCAGAGCCTCATACCTGTTTTTTAGTGACACCAGGGAGGATGAGGTGTGCAGGGAAGGAGTTTGTCTGCTTCCTCGACTATCAACTAGCCTCTCTTCACTCCATCCAGGTTACTGCCTCTGGTTTGACAGTGGCAGGATACAGGGCCCCTCTTATCCTGACTACTTTCAGATAGGCACCTCCATTTCTGTTTCAAGGAGGGCAGAGCCTGGCTCCGTCAGTGTATCTCCTGTTAGGCTGCCCTGATACTCCTCAAGCTTTCAGCTACCTCTTGCAGTTCTGCCACCTGGCAGAGGAGATTTACCTGTTCACAACACACATGGCAGTTATAATCACTTCCACTTGTTGCCAGTGAAAGTCTCCAGCATTCCCTGCAGCCTGTGTTAGTGGACCTCTGTCTGGGTTCCCACATGCACCCTAACAAGTGTTGAGCGCATGACCTTTTGGCAGGTGGAGAGGACAGTTGAGCTCTTTTCCCAGAGGTGATGACCACCAATAGGACTCGCCTGTTGAGCAGGCAGAGCCTCTGTTCCTTTGCCTGTGCTCTCCTGTGCACCCTGCTGGCTGCGTTCCAGAGAGGCGGTTGCTGCCTCGCTGTTCATGGTCGAAGTTGTTCCCTTCACCAAGTGTCTCCCTCACAGTTTCTGTTAAACTGTATTGGCCTAAGGAGTCCCAGGGCAGCTGTGGTGAATTCAGGCCATAAAATGATTCCATAAGGTATAGCAATTCCCTGTTCATATGATGTGGCTTATTAAGTGACTCATTTCTATCAAAGTGAGTTTCTTGGCCTACCGATGTCATTCAGAAATCTTACTCATAACTAGAAGAGATGGTTTAGTGCTCTTCATTGCTTTTTATCTCTTTGCCTATTGGGAGCTTATTGTTAAATATTTTCTAGTACTTGGGATTTCCTAGATGTTAAAACTAGTGATGACTTTCAAAGCATCTTTAAATCTGGGCATTCCAAAGTGCCTTGTTGTTTGTTTGTACAGGCACTTAGTATTTCTTGTCAGGAAACTTCTCCATTAGGCTAGAATATTAAACAACTATTAATGATTTTACCTGTTAGTATAACACATTCTTTGCGTTGTTCCCTTTCCTCCCCTCTCTTACACTGCGTAGAGCTCAGGCTGTTTGTCCTGATCTTCAGGGCTGGAATAGCTCTTTACATATCTTCTGTTTGTGTGTGTGTATGTCTTTGGTGCTCTTTTATTTTTTTTTCTGTTTCCTTGGTGTCACAGTCCTTGCCGAAGTTCATTTTTAAGTGTCCCTTCCTGCTTCTGTCTGTGGTTCTTTGTTTAGGAAATGTCCTTCTGGTGTGGGTGAGCAAAGCTGCTCTTCATCTGACAGCCTTGCTTCAGGCTGAGGATTCTTTCTAGCCTTGTATTATCTTATTTGTCTCTAAGCTTATGAGTGCCTCTGAGTTAGGCCTGTCTATCTTCACAGCAGTCAGATACAGGGGAAGAGGTGCTGAGAATGTGCGTGGCAGTGCGGAAGAAGCTACAGCTTTATTTTTGGAAGGACAGAGAGTTCCATGAACTGCAGGTGAGTCCTGTTGTTTCTGTAGCTTGGTGTGCCTCAGTGGGAAGTGTGCTTGCTCTTTCCTGCTTGCCGTTCAGTCCCTTTTGCTCAGAGGTACTGCTGACTTTCAGGGCATTGACTCTGGTTGGTTCTGCAGAGATACAACCATGAAGCAGCAAATAAAAGTGAAAATGCGTGGTTGAAATTACTATTGAGGGCATTAATACAGTTTCATAAATTATATCAAAGGACGTGTTCTATATTTTAACATTCTGGTTGTAGTACACTTGTGAATCAGTGAAATGTATTAATGTGCAGCCTCAATAAATGTATGTTGATCAATAACACTATGGAAGTGAGGAGGGAATGGCTGAGGGAGCTAGGTCTCCTCAGCTTGGATGAGACTGAGGGGTGACGTCATTAATGTTTATAAATATGTAAAGGGTGAGTGTCAGGAGGATAGAGCCAGGCTCTTCTCAGTGATGTCCAGTGATAAGATAAGGTGCAGTGGGTGCAAACTGGAGCATAGGAGATTCCAAAGAAATTGAAGGAAAAACTTTTTCATGGTGAGGGTGACAGAGCAGTGGCACAGGCTGCCCAGAGGGGCTGTGGAGTCTCCTCCTCTGGAGACATTTAAAACCCTCCTGGATACGTTCCTGTGTGACCTGCTCTAGGTGGTCCTGCTCTGGCAGGGGAGTTGGACTAGATGATCTTTCAAGGTCCTTCCAACCCTTAACATTCTGTGATTCTGTGAAGTGAGTCTACTTATACCCGAAGTTTTTCAGATATGCTGTTAACTCAGAAGGTAGTTACTGACAGCAAACACAGAGAACTGCACTGGTGAATACCAGAATGATAAAAACAACCAATGGAAATGGGTAGGGATTTTTTTAGCAATGCTGCTCTTCCAGGGAGTTACCAACTAACTTGGAGCACACCTCTTTACTGTGCATGAATTTAGCCTTTTAGTTGAATAATGCTGGCCAAGGAATGGCAGAAGTTGGGCATGTATAGTGGGGAATACGGTATCAAAAGCAGTGCTGCCTGTTGCACTCTGCGTTGCCAGATCGGACTTTTGCTTTTCTCTTGTAATAGTCGTTAACCTGTTTTCCTCAGGGGGACTTCAGTGTTCCTGATGTACCCAAGGCCATGGCCTGGTGTGAAAACTCCATCTGTGTAGGCTTCAAGAGAGACTACTACCTGATACGGGTAAGACTGGGGTTTGGAATAAAGTGTTTAAGAAGATTTGGATAGCAGTAGACGCTGTGGAGGCTGTTCCTGTATCCAGAGGTTTAGCACACTTAGGAAAACCAGTATCTGGTGCTCTTGCTGTATGGGATTTTGGAAAGGGCAGTCGTAAGTCTGTCCTTTAAACTCATGTTTTGTCAGGAAGTGATCTTCTGTTTCTTGCTCTTGAAACTGTCTTTTGAAACTCTTGTGGAAAAAAGGCATCAGAAAAGGTATGCTTTGGTTTGGTGGCAGACGATGTAAGTTCAGTTTGCATTTTTTAAAATGTATTAAAGGAGATGTCTCTAAAAGTGGAGGGGTAAACAAGAGTATCTTCTTATCTGGCAGACAGTGGAGCTTAACCACTTTTTTTTCTCTTGATTCTCTTGTTGAGTAGTTGTTTCAGTTTGAATGTCTATAAACTTACTATTGTGAAATTGGTATTGCAGTTTCCACTTAAACTTCATTTAACAGCTATATTTGATTCTCTTTTCTGCCTTTACAATTGTCTTCTGCTGATACTATAGGAAGATGAGGTGCACTGCACCTACATATGTGTATGTACCTAGGTGGCAACACTGATCTGTAGTCAACAGGAAAACTGTGCAGTAATTTTCAGTCACTTCAAACTTTCACTGCTCACAGAAGAAATGGTGCCTTTCTGCAGCCCTCTCTGAGATACTGATTCCTGCTGTTGTAGTGGTAGGGGTTGTGCAGCTGCTCAAGCAACCAGAGTGGAGACTTGCTGTGCAAGTGTCTGTGTTGGATTGATTCTGGTCCTTGATAGACCCATCCTTGACTGGCTTCATTTCACTAAATAGGCAGGAAAAAAAAAATACATGTTTTATGGTACTGTTAACTGCTGGCTAGTTGCTGATTTTTAAGAATACTTGAGCTGTAGTGAAAGGGAAGTAGAAGGAACATGTAGCTGGAGTTGAAGGAGACAGATTCTCTGTTTTGGTGGCAGTGAGTTGTTAGATCTGCTCATGAAACAGCTCTTCAGAGTTTTTTTTAAATTTGGGGTTTTTTTGGGGGGGGGGGAGTAGATTGCCTGGACAGCATGTGGCCACAAGAATGAGTGGGTAGGGTAAGGGAAAAAGGCTAGGCAGGTTGCTCAGAGTTTAGTTTGTTTTCTATGTGGCAATGCTCACTCATGTCAGAATAAAACCACAATAAGGTTTTGGCCTAAATAAAATCCTCTGGTTACACCAAGAAGTGTTTGGACTCTTCAACTGATGTTGCCACTGAGCTGTGCGTTTTAAAAACCTGTATGAACTATGTGCTCAGCTACAGTTGTAGTAACAGGAAGACATCATCTCAGATACAAAAGTATTCTTTATCTCCAAATGATGTATAAGCAAGATAAATGATGGTATGCAGAAAATGTTATTTCTTCTCTTTAAAATTTGACTTGTCCTGTTAGTGATTAGTCTGGGTTGTAAATCCATCTAGGGGATTTTTGGCTTTGGTCTTATGCAGCTTTGAAATAAAGGTTATTTTGAAAACCAGGGGTTTTTATTTTCTTTATTATCCTAGGTGGATGGAAAGGGATCCATCAAAGAACTGTTTCCTACAGGGAAGCAGCTGGAACCACTGGTAGCTCCTGTAGCAGATGGAAAGGTTGCGGTTGGCCAGGATGATCTAACAGTTGTGCTTAATGAAGACGGGATCTGTACTCAGAAATGTGCCTTGAATTGGACAGATATTCCTATAGCCATGGGTGAGAATTAGCAGTGTACTTTTTTTAATTTGCTTCTTTAATCCTTTGTATATGACAAAATTGTTACATTCCTGGTATTTATAAACTAGCTGAATGTGGACTGT
Organism: Megaceryle maxima; assembly: GCA_024605025.1. Lineage (NCBI taxonomy): Eukaryota > Metazoa > Chordata > Aves > Coraciiformes > Cerylidae > Megaceryle > Megaceryle maxima. The sequence goes on along the minus strand of JANHGN010022044.1, from coordinate 15,180 downwards.
GACAGTTTCTAAAGTATTTCAAGTAATACATTGTGGAAGGTTTTGTGTAGTGGTTTTGGTGTGGTGTGTTGGTTTTTTTGTGGTTTTGTTTGTTTGGTTGGGTTTGGTTTTTTGTTTTGGGTTTTTTTTTTTCTTTGCTTGTAGTCTGTATGTCTGTCTCCTCAGAAAATAAGTATATTGCATATCTTTTATAAAGGGACAGGATTCATTATGGGAGGCAGTGTGTTAAAGCATTGTCATTCTTCTGGGCGAGTGCCACAAAAATTCCTCAAGTTGAAAGATGAACAAAACCCCTGGTAGGAGTCTTATTAGCAAATTTCTGTCATTGATGGGTATTGAGTTTTGTTTTAATAAGCAAAAAAGGGACACATTGCAAGGAAAAAAAAAATTTGAAGTTTTACTTTGTCATGGCTTTTTTAAAGGAATACTTGTGAACAGCCAACTTGTATTTTTTGCTTATTTCACTAATAGAACACCAGCCTCCCTACATCATTGCTGTGCTGCCAAGGTATGTGGAAATACGCACTTTTGAACCCCGGCTGCTGGTACAGAGTATCGAGCTGCAGAGACCACGCTTCATCACTTCTGGAGGGTATGGAGTATAACCAATCACTGCTTTTGTCAGGCTGTCTGTGTACATGGTAGTACTGTGAAAAAACTGGGAGAGGAAGAGCATTTCTAACTCTCTGGGCTTAAGAAGTAGCATTGAAGCAGCCTGTTGTTTTTTATGAACCGATGGATGGCCATACCTTCAGGAGTAAATGATAAAGCTGAATGTCTTTGGGAATTTCTGATCACTGGAGATAAATTCTTCTTCTTTCTGCTTTGCAGTATTGCTCCAGCTGCCTTTGTATCTGATTGATCCATGTGTATATTATCCAGGATTTTTTTTTCCAGATAGGATGTAGCGTCTGTCTTAGTGCTAGAACTTAGTAACTGACCTTTTTGTCTTGTTTACAGCACAAATATTATATACGTGGCAAGTAATCACTTTGTTTGGCGGCTCATCCCGGTGTCGATAGCCACGCAGATCCAGCAGCTTCTGCAGGACAAGCAGTTTGAGTTGGCTTTGCAGTTGGCAGTACGTACTCAAAAACCTTTGGGTTTGCAGTGGATGCACTTGCACACAAAAGGATGTTTGCTTTCTGCTTGACTGTAGCTAGCTTGGAAAGTTTAAACTCCCTACTCTCCCCTTTGCATGAACTGGTAAACTGTAGCCTTTTTTGACTTTAAAGTTTTAGTTTTGTGCCATCACTTTTCCATATTGATCTACTGTGGTTTGGATTTTGAGATATCTTGTATGTGAAAGATTATCTCTGAACTGTTTAATTGGTTACCTTCTTTTAGACTTTGAAGTCCAGCTGACTTCAGACTGCTTGTAAACAGTTGTGCTAGGAGTTGTGCGTTTTGTTTTGGGTTTTTGTTATATTACTCCTGAAACTCCTGAAAAATAATAATTATTTAGAGATGCTGAAATGGTACATTTAATTATTGCTATTACTGTTCTAGGAATTTCTGGCTTCTCGAAACTTCCCTGGATCTACATTAAAATGAATTAATTGCATTTTATCATGCTAATGTGGGAAAAAAAAAATAATCTGAGAAGACAGAATAAAGAGGCAGTTGCTGTGATTAAGCGAGTATATAGATAACTAGAGGTACCCTTCAGGTTATCTCAATGACACAATAAAAACACTATCTGAGAATCACCATCAGAAGTGTTCACTTTTTTTCTTATTACTCTCCAAAGGATCCACCTCTACACCTGTTATTTTGTAGAGTGTTTTCCTCTCATTTAGGAGGCCGAGGAGTTTTTAATGCTTCTTAATTTGTGTGTAGGAAATGAAAGATGATTCAGACAGTGAGAAGCGACAACAAATTCACCACATAAAGAACCTCTTTGCCTTCAACCTCTTCTGCCAGAAGCGCTTTGATGAATCCATGCAAGTTTTTGCCAAGCTTGGTACAGGTAAATGCTTGGGATGGCACTGAGATACCTGGGTTAGGAGGAATGAAATGGAGCTCACAGGCTATTGTGTGGAGTTTTTTGTTTTCTTTTGGTTTTGTTCTAAAACAATGGTGTCTTGTGCAGACTAGTCCTCTGCAAATTGCAAGTAGCCTAGGTAGCTTTATGGCTGCTTTTTGTGAAACTGGTCACAATACTTAATTAACTTCAGTTAGTGAGTTAAATCATGAATTTGCTGTTTGTGCAGAATATTTTTATAGTGTGGGCTATTTTACAGTGACCATAGCATGTACACAGACCCTTGAAGTTGAGGGTTTTGGCAGCTGCCAAAAGCCTGCTTGTTGCTTGGAATGAAGAATAGGAACATCTCTAGATTTGTTAAATCTTTGGACTTGGACCAAATTGAGGAACCTTAACCTTGTTTATTGTTTAGTGAAGCAAGGAAACTTTTATGTGCATTTGGAAGTCAAAATAGTCTCTGTTGTTCCTCTGATTCATACTAGGATATCGGAACAACACCTCAAGACTGGACTGTATAGTGCTTTAGACAGAGATTTGTTTATTGGTGACAGCACATCCCTTGTGCATTTAAACCTAGAACTTCTGTTTGTTTTGATAATGCTTAACATCATATTTAATTTGGAAAATTACATCAAAACAAAAGGACTGAGAGCTCAAAATACTTTGGACTTAAATTTGAGGGCAGTAATTTTGAATTTGCCTAAACTCCTTGAAAACAAGTGCTCATTAGTTACAGATGAGGCTATTCGGTTCTTGTTTCACAAGTGCAGTAAAATATGTTAAAACATTGCTTGTTCCCAGAAATCCTGTCCTGTCAGAGTTGTTAATGCTGAGATTATGCAAGAGGAGCAGTAAAAGGATTATAGTAATGGCTTGTCCTCCTTGTGTGCCAAGTGCATAGGTTGGAATTCATTGTGCCTGCACTTTTGAAACAGTCTTTTCTTTTGCTGCTTCTGTCTTCTTTTAGGTTCTTTTCTCTAATAAGCAAATTTTGTTATCTGGAGTCCTGTGGATATACAAGATGTTATCTACATATAGCTCTGTTGGAAAGCTAAGCTTGATCAAAGGTTACATATGTTTAAGAGTTTGCAAAAATGTTATGAATGGTCACTAATACTAGTTATTTTTTGCTTAGATCCCACTCATGTGATGGGTCTGTATCCTGACCTGCTGCCCACAGATTACAGGAAACAGCTACAGTATCCCAACCCCCTGCCAGGGCTCTCTGGGGCAGAGCTGGAGAAGGCACATTTAGCTCTGATAGACTACCTAACTCAAGTGAGTTCTCCTCTATCTGTTTTTAGAGCAGGGTTATGTGGTTTTAGCATGCTTTGCACAGGAAGCAGTATGCCTACTCCAGCTCTGTCATGCTAGCCTTAATGGGCTGTCTTTGTGGTTGGAAACTATGGCAGCAGCTCCTGACAAAGCAGGAGAACTGGAAGACATGAGGTGCCCCACAGATATGTGGGAGACATCATGTGACTTCTGTGAGGACTGGACAAAATTTGCTTATGGACCAGTTTTGAATATGAGTCCAGTATTTTATTTCTTGTAGCCTTGTGAAGAGGACTTGAGCTCTTGATCTTTTGTTTCTGGTAAATATTGTGGTAGGCAGTCTATCCAGGAGACAGATCAAAGCATGCATTGAAATGTTGAACAGGAGGTAGTGGGTGCTGTAACATCCTGTCCTGTTTATTTTATTGTAACTGGAATCTGAATTTTTCTGTTGCCATTATTACTGAACTAAAATGAAGCTTGTATCTGAAGGAGGATAGTTCTTGTGTCTGGTAGTTCAAAACATGAATTTTTAGAGAAGTCTCCTGACTTCTTAAAAAATGCCTCTGTTCATGTTAACAGAGTTTCCTTATGACTATTTTCTCAAGACTCTGGGCCTCTTGCAAAACTATAAATTTGCTAAATAAATGTGCACACCTGGGTGTGGCTGGAAAGGTGATGTGTTGAATAGTTAGTAAGAAATATTCTTTAGGAAACAATTTATTAAACCAGGCTATTAAATTGGTTTAATTTAGTCTTTTTACTTGATGGGTTATATTTGGTGAGGTGGGATGGAGAAGTCGATGGCCTTCTCCTGTTAAAATATCATTTGATGTTCTCCAGAAAAGAAGTCAGCTTGTGAAGAAGCTAAATGATTCTGACCATCAGTCCAGTACCTCACCCCTCATGGAAGGAACACCCACGATCAAATCCAAAAAGAAGCTGCTACAGATCATTGATACCACCCTGTTGAAGTGTTACCTCCATGTGAGTTTCTGCCTGACCTACAGGCCTTTCCTTTAACATGCAAGCTCTGTTGGAATTTCAGATTGAAACATTTAAGGATGATAAGGAGCTACTTCAGAATTCTCACACAACCATCTGTCCCTGGTCTAAAAAATATCTGTGAAACTTTGGTGTTGGCTAGCTTGCAGATTTTTGCAATATAGCAGATACGTCTGTTTCTGGTTGTTGTCTTGAAAGAATGTGGCCATGCCTGTTTATTTTGTACTTCTAATGCATGTTTCTCATATTGCGTTGAACTTCTAAATGGAGGAGAGTATGGTCTTTGTGGTCAACAATGTTTTTCAATGCTGACCTCTATTCTTGAAGGGGAATGGCTCTAATACATTGTGGGTTTATTCTGTCCCACCAAATTAAGGAAATAAAGATGGGCCTTGCTCTAAGATACTAAACTACCATTTGTTCTGCCATAAGACTTCTCCCCCCCCC
>JANHGN010022042.1:103944-117230 GCA_024605025.1 Megaceryle maxima | reverse complement strand
ATATAGTATATTCTATATACTGCATGTGATGCTTTGTTTCTTTGGCCTTTGCTTTCATGTTCATTCTTGCTTCTGGTGAATGCCCCGACTCCGGCAAAAGGTAAGAATTTTAAAAGGGTGCTCTGCCTATTCTTCCCAGCTTTCCAGGGCTATGTTAGTGGTATATCACAAAATCAGTATGGTTGGAAAAGACCTTTAAGATCATGAAGTCCAACTCTATCTGACTCTAACTCATTATCCAACCTTTATCTAACTCACCATATCCTTGAGCACCATATCTAGGTGGCTTTTAAATACACCCAGGGATGGCAATTCAACCCTGGGCAGCCTGTTCCAGGCTTCGATAAACCTTCTGTTACGGAAGTTTTTCCTAATGTCCAACCTAAATCTCCCCTGGTGCAACTTGATGCTGTTTCCTCTCGTCCTATCAGTTGTGACTTGTGAGAAGAGACCAACACCCACCTCTCTACAGCCTCCTTTCAGGCAGTTGTAGAGAGCGGTAAGGTCTCCTTTTTTTCCAGGCTAACAACCCCAGTTCCCTCAACCACTTCTCATAAGACTTATTCTCAAGACCTTTCACCAACTTCGTTGCCCTTCTCTGGACCCACCTTGATCTCTTATACTGTGGCACCCAAAACTGAACACAGTACTCAATTGTACTATTAATGCAAAACAGCAGTGATAAGCAGCTTCTCAGTTGGAAGCATGAATTTTTCTGGACATGACTTTTTCCACAATAGCTCCCGAGCCCTTATATCTGCACTGAAGTACTGGGTAAGCTCTAAACTGCACACCAAGTTTGATGCTGTTTTTCTGCAGCCTGATGCTATACACAGAAAGCTCCACTTCAGTGTAGTTGGAACCCCAGCCCTTCATTGAAGTTGCAAGTGCACATTGCTGCAGTAACTAGTCTGTAGGAGAACTGTTCAGGACAGAAAAATGGAAGCACCTGAGATCAGTACCTGTCTTTGAAAGTGTCAAACATGTTCTGGTGAAGTTGCTGGCCTTAGAGTTTATATTCACAAAATGGCACCTGCAAAAACTGTTTCAGAGGCTGCTGTAACCACAGAGTTAGTTGAATGGTGTTTGGTTTCCTTTAGTGATGCTGGAAACAGTTTTGAGTCTACAATGTAAAGAGCTTATTTGAAACTGTGTTTATTTTGTAGATATTTGCTGAGAGTTCTCCAAGGAACACTGTTTCCATCTCCGGTGTTGAGAGCCAAGCACCTTGACAGCCTGACCCCTGAGGAGCGGAGGGAAACAATTAAGAGATGGAAGGATGATTGCACTGTAAACTGTAAAGTGGAGTTCCAGGCTACTGCTGGGTCTTCCAGCTCAGCCACAGGTGCTGTATCAGAGGAAGAAAGCTTTGGCAGTGTCTTGCCAACATCTAAAACACCTTTTCAGGCCTGTTCAAGAGGTGGGTTAGTAGAGGACAACACCTTCTTACCAGACATTCAGTATGAGTCTGGGAATACAAATGGCTTGAACTCTGAGAAGACCCTATTTCTGAATTCATCAAAGGAAACTAATTCAGATACATTTGGTGGTAATAACTCATGAGCCAAAGTCTCTGTGTGTGCTTCTGAAGAGGGCAGCAGTGCTGTTTCTCCAGTACACAAAGCAGGTTTGAATTCTGTTTTGTGTGAAGAAGATGCTTTAATGTATTTTACAAAGTTGGAATCCTAACTGTTTAAAGCCCAAGAGTAGTAACTGTTGATTTATACTCCACTGTGGTTTGTTTTCTTCAGCTAAGGTGGATGATGCACACATTTCCTTAAAAGCTTTTTAATAATTTATTAAGATGTTCAAGATCTAAATGACTGGGTTGTTTTTTTATATTATTTATTTCACACAGTAGACTTTGCATACTGCTTATTTCTTGTATGCAACATTGCATAACATGGACGGGGTGTTGCATGAATATGGATTTGCAAATCTTGTTCAGGTCGTAGCCAACCCGCTCCCTTGCACTGCTACCCTACAATCCTAGTGTTCCCTGGGATCCGCTGTGGGATAAAGTACGAAGTGAGCAGAAGGGCTGGGATGCAGCGTTACTGGTTGGCTGGACACCTCCAGTATGTGTACACAGTAATCGTTTTAACCACTGTGTTCCAGTTTGTTCACCAGGCTATTGCATGGACCAATCTCAGTGCTGGCCAAACACAATTTTAACCATCAGAAGGGTGGCCCAGATGAAATATGTCACATGTCTCCCTCACCTTCCTCTTCCACAAAGAGAGCAAATCCTAGTGCAGCCTTTTGTTTTCCATGATAGCTCATCCTTCTGTTAACATCCCTCCTTTTTGTCTCCATGTGCCATTTCATGTCATTTGCCACTGATTTGACTTTTCCTCCTCATGCAACTCAGATGTTGGCAGCCTTCTCTCTAAACTCTGTCTCATGCCTGCACTGCAAGATTGTCTGCCAGTGACAGTGGGTAGCTCCAGTCTGTGTTCAGACCGGTTTCCAGCTGACATTATTTTTCTTCACTCTCGGGTGTTTTTACATTCCTCCTGACCTTTATAATACACAGCTTAAGTATCTCTAAAGGCTGCTCAAAAGAAGGTATAACCCATTGCATGTCCCAGATTTGAGCTCTGTTTCTCATCTGTCATGGAGATGTCCTGCCTCTGCCAGTTTCCCACTGTTCTTCACATTGCACAAAAGCTGGCTGAGGTGCATGTGGCTATTTCTGGATTCCAGCCAGTCTAAAATACTGCCTCCTTTATATGTCCCTCTCCAAAAAGTTACATTGCCAATTTATAGAGGAACTTGGGAAACTGTATCCACCAGCACCTGTTGAAATAAATAGTTTCCCCAAACTGTAGCTGCTAATGAATTATTAGTACTGAGCCCAGTTTTTTTTGGTTCTTTCAAATTGCCAAATCTGTGTGTTTATTTTTAGGCACCATGTTTGAAGCAAGGGCTCTGCTTTTTAATTGAACCATGAGGTTTCCATGTCAATGATCAACATTACATATTCCACATCTTTTAAGATCTTGGGAAGAATTTAAACAAACGCTGTGAGGTCTGGGACGCTGCTATGCAGGGCAGATATTGAGGGCATGCTGAGTTCACGCAAATGCAGCTCACCACATGTTACCAAAAGTTTAAAAGAGTTCTGTTTTTGAAAGGTAGACTGTAATTAGGGCTGACTCCATCCCTAGTGTTAGTGAGGAGAAAAATACCCTTTTTGTTTAGCCTGTAGAAGGAAAACAGTGGAAGGAGCCAGTGATGACAGCCATTTCTGAAAATACTTTTTTAGAATTTTGTTCACTGTACGACAAAATATTTTTGGCAACGTAAGGTTAGTGAGGACCTTTGAAGTGATGGCAGACATTCAAATTCTAAGAGCTCATATTGAGTGTGTTGATTTGCAGTTAAAAATTTTCAGATGTTTGTCTGTAGCATCCTTGTGAGGTGGGCACCTTGTCAGGAGTGGACTCCAGGTATCCTGAGTGAAACATCTCAGCTTTTTCTACAAGCTACAGGAACAGCAAGGTCTCCAAGAAGAAGATGCAAAACACCCAGCAGGCTGTGCAGGGAGATGAGCTGGTACAAGGGGAGAATCATACAGGAAAAGACTTGCTGGGACTCAAGAAAACCATCTGCCCCACAGCTCCAAGGCAGGCTCGGCTCTACCCTTGTCATTCTTAACAGATGTTCTCCTGTTGTGAAGAGCTTCAGAGAAGCAGGACAAGCTTTCCTGCCTGCAAAGTCAACTGTTGGTTTTGTTTCTGTTGTCTCATCTGAACATTTCCCCTGCAGCTTGTATCTGTGGCCTCTCATCACTTCTTGTGGCCACAGAGAGCAGCTTACCCTGTTCTACGGTTCTGCAAGTCTGTAATTCTATGACTGAGGTACATTGAGCTCTCATGGAGGAGCTCTGGGATTTGCAGTGACCTGAGAGAGTGCAGGCCTCAGCTCTTTCACCTTCCCGTCACTAAAAAAAGGTTTGGGGCACAGCACTAGCTCATGACGTGACCTCGTGTCTCTGCCACAGGAGCAGAACCTGCCAGTGGATTTGGCACGTAGCTGACGTTTAGTCTCGGGAGTTTACTTGTGTACCACACAAAAGCTGTAAGCATTCAGAGTAAGATCTTCCAAAGCCCTCTGCGGCTGGAAGCTGTAGCATCAGAATAACTGCACAAAGAAACAGGAGTGGCAGTCACCTGCTGTAGCTGGTGCCAGCTGCGCGATGCCTCTGGGACACTCGAATTGCTTTTTACAAGCCTGATCACCCCACTACTCACTGCTTGGTGTGGTGAGGCTTTCAGGATGGATTCTTAAATTGGACTGAAGGATACTTCTGGGTATCAAAAGTACCAGGCTGCGTGGTTTTCCTTTAAACTTTTGGTCCTTTTAAAAGTCCCTTTTTTTTTTTTTTTTTTTTTTTTTTTTTTTTTTGTGGTTGTTTTGTTTTTGGGCACTTTTTTTGTTGTTTTTTCATTGGTTGGTTTCTTTTTCTCTTTTTTTTTTTTTCCTCTTGTGTGTGGACAGAGCAGAAATACCTATGGGCTGTCTGCTGTGATCACTTGCTGATTTTTACTGAAAGAGGGGTGAGAGTAGCAAGTTTTTAATAAAAGCTTCAAAATGTTAATTCACCGTATCTAAAATGGTGCCAAATGAAGGGTGCAAGCAAACTGCTCTCCCTTTGCTTCTTAACAGTTGAATGTTTCCTTTATTTTTTTATAGCACTGGAGATGTCATGGTCCTCTACTTGCTTCTGCACTTCAGCACAGCATGACCTGACTTTTCCATTTTGAAAACAAGCTTTTTAAGATTGTCTTACAGGTGCCTTCCAGATGTCATGAGTGAAAGCACAGCATTTACACTTCTGATTGTCAGTTTAAAACAAACCAAAGCAACCACCCTCAACTCCCCCAAACTTTGTAGCTACACCTAGAGCAGTTTTAACTCACTTTTTGATGCGAGATATTTGATTTACAGAAAAAGACCCCACACTTATTTTAAAAAGTGTATTTTTTTCACAGCAGCTGCACCTACCCCAAACATTTGCAGGTGGCAGTCAGCCACAGCCTGAGTGAGTGCAGTGAGTTGTTTTCACAGCACAGTGAGCTTTGGTCTGAACCTAGAGCCCAGTTTGAGCTGAATGTATAACCCAAGCTGTGTTTTTTCCCCGAGGCCCTGCTGGCTGCAGCACAAAGCTAAGAACCAGTAAAATGCAGAGCACCCACTGGTCCTACCAGCCCTGTCTCTGCTGCTGGTCAGACAAGGCCTTGCTCTCTGCAGAGGCTAATGGACAAGTTCTGAAGGTGAATGTGTTAAGAACATTCTTATAGCTGAATTTCAGTATGGTTTTTGTATCATTTGCTCCTCTTTTATTCTGGTTATGTTACTCTGCCCTCATGGTCCTGGATACCTTACTGTTGACTGTAGTGAAAAGGCAAATTTTAACAATTTTAAGTTTCTGCATGCTTATTTTGATTTCAGCATTGTACATGTTGTTGAAATGCTGCATAACAGTTAAAAGAAGATGGTTCTTTCAAGCTAACTGTATTCCTGACCAAAGCCATAAAACAAAATGGTCATTCAGAGAAATTTGATTGCAACTTTATTTTTTCAGATTTATCAATGCCAAGTGGCTGGTGGCAGCAGTAATCTTGGTGATATTCTGTATTGGAAGCATACATGCAGAAGAAACTAGAATTTGTACAGTGGTGACAGTTCCAGAACCTCCACAAATGTTGTGGTGCTAACAGGGACGTCAGGGCTGCTTAAAAAAAAGCCAGATAAGGCTGTGCACAAATATCTTTTTAAGACTATTCTTAGGTATTATAGATAATTAATTATAACTTCACACCACCCTATTGCCATTGAGTCTCTCTCTCTAAAGATTAAAAAACGTTTTCAACAGGGGAATTACTTGGAAAATGATTGTAAATTTTTATTAGTACAGCTAGAAAGAAACACATCTGTTTGACTGTGTGCCATTCCTTCCTGTTGGAGCTATGGCTGGGGTAGAAGTAAAACCAACAATTGTTATCTTGTAGTGAGGCTACACTTGTAAGTGAAACAGCATAACTGTGATCATGCCATTACATCAGTACACAGGGAAAGGCCTGATACAGTGGCAGGAGGAATATGTTTGCCTATTTCATGTACACACATTAAAAAAAAGTATAAAAATACATTTATAAAATTACAAATTTTCTCTTTACATGGAATGTTGTGTCAGACACAGCTGTGGGGAAGGAAGAGACCCAAATGCTCCCTCCTAAAGCCATTTGGGATGGGGCTCAGCCTGTAATTTCTTCAGACTGATCCCTTACTGGAGAGGGGTGCACCACACATTTAAGCAGAACTCTCCCTCGTTTCCTGGGAGGGACTGCTTGGAGTCTGGTGGCAGGCCAAATCCAGTTACTTAAAACGTGCAATTACGTATCATTTGGTAGCGCTAATACCGACATGAAATGATAGCATGTACTCCGGTACTTCACGAAATTCCAAGCTGCTAACCACTGAACTCTGGTGGAGAAAGTGCCAGCCTGGGCTGCTCATTTCACAACAGCATCGAGTTGTTTGTACTTCGGGAAAACAGACCTCTCTGAAACCTGCCTGTCACCAGACATGTCAGATGGACAGTGGGGCAGGCTGGCTCTGACAGCCCCTGCACCACCTGCTCCACTAACTCTTGGTGACCAGCTCTGAGACTTGGAACAGTGCTGCCCTACAGCTGCTGAAATCCTGGCCCCAGTGGAAAGCTGAAGTGGGGGACTGAGAGGTCCAGCTTCCATATCCTTGAGGCAAGGGCATAAATAACCTGCTTCATCTGTAATCTACTTGCACTGGAAAAACACGATCACAGCTGCTTTCTCTCATTTATAGCTGGGGGAAGAAGAGCATTTATATTTTATAGTAAAACCAAAATCATTAATAGATACTAAAAAATCCTTCAAACCTAGTAATGCCTAGAAGGATTTTCTTTCTGAGCATTAAACAGTGATACAATAGTCACTTAAACAGAGTTTCAGAACCCATAACATAGACTATTTACTAATAATGCCGTCTAGAGCACTGTGTAGTATGTCTAACATTAGGCATATTAAAGGAGAAGATATGGAAATAGGAGGTAAACCTTTGCTAAAGCAATAGTCAGATATATATAGCTTAGTTGCAACATGATTAATAGTACCTGAAATGTCCATTAGCTAGCTCTCCTAAAGCATGTTTCCATATATGGCAGTCACGGTATTGATAAAGCCCTGCCGTGGTGTCATGGGGGCATGACGGAGGTAGCAGAGAGGGCAATTAGATGCCTTAGGCTGGATTCACAGGGGACCAGGCACAGCACTGGAAACAAAAAAATTTTAAACACATTGCTCCCTGGTGAAATTAATCCTGTAACCCTCAGGTTCCCAATTCTTCCTACTCTGGCCTCCCAAATGCTGTGAGCTGCACAGGACCTCACCTACAGCAGTTGGTAAGACACACCTTCCCTCTAGCACCATAAAGAGGTGCCAAGCTCCCATTATATTTTTTTCCAACCAGACTCTCTTGGGGTCAAGGCTTAGGCTCTTACCTACAGCATAGAGCACTGTGCCATCTGGCTGGCGAGCACCTGAGCAGGGCTCTTTGAGCCAGTCCTTAGGAAGCTGTTGTATTTGCTTAACGTAACTCTAAGATTCATTTGAACAAAAGCTGGAATCCAACTCTTCTATAATTCAGATTTCTTTCTGCCTTTTTCTTTCTCTCAACTGTTTAGTCTTATTAAGCAACAGGAAACTTTCAATGCAAAATACTAGAAGAAACCTATCCAGAAATACCCTGTTTCCTGGTATTTGGGATACTGCTCACACTGCATCTTTTGCACTTTAAATCTGCATTTTTCCCTGTGAGAAATTTCATGTGGCAAGACCACCAGATGTTTGAAGTAGCTGACTGTAGGAGGGGAAACACTGGCAGTGGCATTGCCAACGCTGTTACGTTTTCAGAGCTGGAGCATGATCAATGCACATATTATAGGCTGAATGCACTACTCAAAATGGAAAAGAAAAGCAAAAAAAAAAAAAAAAAAAAAAAGCCAGTGGGTCATAGGTTTGATAAATGTGCCCACTGGTGTAGTGCTGTCAAGACACGGGTGTTTCTTGGACACATTTAGACATCGGAAGCTTCAGAAAATTGTGGTAGAAGCTGTCTGAAGAGTCTGAACAACTAAATTTTGGTCTTGGATGCCTCAGGTTGTAGTTACAGCTCTGTCAGCCTCTGGCACTTCCATCAGCCTGCAGAGATACCCAGGCTGGCTCTGGGAACAGAAGCTGTGGGGTCAGGATAGTGCAGGGTTGTGCCCATGCAAGTTAACCTCCCTGAGGGACAGAATGCATTAGCTCAGCTACACCAGCAGCACACATCTACAAACCTGGGGAGATCTGCACGTGAGCTTTGATATGCCCTGTGCCACATGGACCTACAAACTCACTGATCTCTCCCACACTCTCCAGTACATGGTGTGGCCACGTCTGGTATTGCTCATGAGTATACATCCTGTCGGTGCTGTGAATGCACCAAGTTCATTCCTCATGACAAGTGGGTGAAAATGCATGTGCTACTAACTGATATTATTAAAACAGGTTATCTAAAAAAGTTTTTCTAGTCTGTGCTACTGCTCACTTTGAATAGCTGAAAGGCAGAAAGTGGCTAATTCTTTTAAGCCTTTTGCTGTGTTTGGAATAGCACCACAACACAGTGAAAAGAAAAGTAAAAAGGATTATTAATTCTACCTCAGAGTATATTCACCAGCAGAGGATTTACCATTAACATACAGTGCATGTTCCACAGCTACAGAGCTTGAAAATCCTTTTCATAGAGTTTCTAGACTGCAAAATCTTCAGTGTGGAAGTGCTGATTCTTTTTTTCCCTTTTGTCTGTCAGCACAGCTCTTACCATCTGGAGTTAGTTTAGCAGAAAGGTGTGGATGTATATTTGTCTTTCAATCCACTCAATAAAATGTGACACGTTGCTGTAAACTCCAGGTCCCAAAACCTTGGAAAAGCAGACAGAGCCCCAAGATGTTAAACCAAACAAAGTCCAGCGCCCTGTAGGTTGCTCACACACAAGCGGTCCCCCGCTGTCACCCTGCAACATGAAAAAAAAAACCACCAGTCTATAGGGGCTGCACATGGCCAGCAGTCATACAGTCAAGGCTGTGTCGTAGTTCCTGCAGCAATATGCCTTGAATAAGTAACTTAGCTGTGAAAACTGGCTGCTCTGTTGAATTATACAGCATCACAGAATTACTATTTATTTTTTTTTATTCCTTGTTCTATTTGTGTAACAAATCCGGCCCTGGATCGGTAGAGATGGCGACGTAACTGCCATTAGGGAGGTTGGGTTCAATATTGGTTTTGTATATACTTGTATGTGTTTCATTTCATTGTTATTATTTTCATTAAAGCTGTTTTTGTTTTCCAATCCATAAGTTTCTCTCCAGATTCCCTTTCTTTTCCCCTTTGGGAAGGGAGAGGGGTTAATAGAAAGCATTTGTCATTTGTCCATTGTCTGGCCCAGCCCTAACCCTTGACATGTACCGAATAACCATTTCTAAAAGCACTTCTGGTTGTCAGTTTCTCCTTAGAGAAGAGACCTACCATGCAGGAGTCCACAGTGCCAGACTCATAGCCAGCACACAGCATCCTGCTGGTGATAGTTTTCATGTCAAAATATGACTGGCATTGCTCTAAGGAAATGATGCGAACTTCTCCTTCTTGAAGCTTGAAAGGCACTACAAAAACAGATTTAAGCATTAAACTGTGCACACACAAACAGACATACACTTAGCTATGGTGGCTCTTTGAGATACGATATTAGGATAGATTATCAATATGACAACATATAAATATTACATGTAAGGAGAGAAGAATCGCCCTTTGGCACAAAGCTAAGGTGAAAGCACGTGGGGTTTTTTGCCCTGCGGCATCGCAGGATTCATGGCTGCCATGTTCCTGAGCCAGGAGTGCACGTGTTGTATTCTGGACAAGGACCAAGCAGAGGGGGACTGGTGTGACATTTGTCATGCATTCACTGTCAGACTGAGGAAGGAGAGCACCTTTATGTGACATGGTTTAAGATGGGAGGCAGCAGTAGTAGCTGGAAAATAGTCATGTGAGGGAGGTGGAGGAGAGGTTTGACTCATTGATCCATGGTAGGATCTCCCTGTTTCTCAGTGTCACTCATGGTAAAGCTTAGTATAATCACAGCCTTTTTTAAGTTAACAGTTGGGTAAATTTGACATAGTGTATCAAGGAATCAGAGTTCATGTATTAGTGACATTATTTTAGCACATTCAGGAGACAATAAAGGACTCTTCCCCTAGCATAAACAGCTGACCAAGCTCACATTCTAAAGAAAGTTGTTCAACCTAGTGCATGAAGTACTAAATGATGTGTAGCCATGATGGTTTTTGCTGCTTCATAATATAAAACCTTTAAAACCAACACTGAAACCACATTAGAGAACAAAGAACCTCTTCCCACTTAACAGTGGTGTAAAAGCATTCTGTGGTGGGGTTTTTTTCCTGCCATTACATAAAAGATGGGTAGAGGTGCTAATAAACAGCCTAACACCCACATGTGCAACTTTTTTGCCACATGCCTGACCCAGCCACTAGAAGTGATGTCCCACCTGAAGCAATACTGAAAGGAAAATTTCCTACTCCAGTGTACGGAACAGCTGCCTTCCCTGTTATTACTGTAATAACAAAGGGAGGAACGCCAATGGCTAGAGCGTTAACAGGGTTGGGGCCAGGATAATTCTGCATATGCTGCATGCAGAATTCTTTTGTCTAAACAAAGATTTGCATGACACATGCCCATAGGTCCCATATCATGGGACCTATGGAATGCAGTGGCCACAGAACAAGAAAACACACTAACTGTGTGTCTGTTCAGAGAAAGGCTGAAACAACAATTGTGATTATGCCTGGATGGAATAAATCGTGTCACAAGTCCAGAGAGTGACACAGAATGCTGTGCCAAGAAAATGTCCATGCAGCCTGTAAGCCAGTGCTTAGTGCCTTCTGCTTTCACCGAAGAACGTTGTCCCCTCACTGATGATCTGATACCGTCTCAATACAGTTCTGAATACAACCTAAACCAGCAAAACAACCAATTCAGGTGACTTTCTTGATAGGAGTTTCTAGATCCTCAACATTTTGGAAAATCAAGATACTCGTCTAAATGAGGATTAAGGAGCAGAAATTCAGGCCGCTGATATGAAAAACCTGGTCTCTAGTAACAGGTAGATCCCTTCACGAGTAGTTATAGTTCCCTAGTATTTAATAAGGTCCAGTATTAGTATAAATGGATAACGCTTTGTAATAGGATCATTTATTTGATTAACTCAGTAGAAGGTTAACATGTTTTTCAACAGTCCCAGTAATACTCACTTTTGTTGCCCATGTGTCCCCAGCCTGTGATGTAGCAATAGGTATCTGGCTGAACCAGCTGGTCCTTGCTGGGCAAACAGACAGGTCTTACATAGCTTGTCTCGTTGATATCCTCATCTAGTTCCACAATGCTGATATCATAGTCTACAACTGCTCTGTTGTAGCGTGGATGGAGGATAATGGTCTTCACTAGTCGAGTCTGCATGAAGCTTGATAGATGATCAAGATTGCTAATCCCAAACACTACTTTCCAAACAGCTGCATTTTCTCTCCTTTGTAAACAAACAAAAAAATTATATATATTTCAATACCTGGGACTTCTTTTTTTCCCTGCCTTTTTGCACATTGTGCTCTTCAAAGCATTGCACATACAAATGCTACGAGAGAAAGCAGGCATCATTACTTACAGCTAGGATCTCAGCAACAAAAGACAACGCTTTCCATTTTCTTCTTGCCAAATGAGTTAAAGCTCACACCTTCAGAAGATATGTAACCACCTATTAGTTGCTGTATTAAATGCCAAAGGCTCTCAAAATCACCCCTTGGATCCCACCCAAACCTTAGGTGTGTTCACACAGTCCCTGGTTGGCATGCACAAATTTCTCTGGGTGACAATGTTGTTCAGTAGTATGCTGCTGACAGCAGTAAGTCTAGCTGAAATCCCAAAGGAGTCTCAAAGAAGCAATTCTATTACAAAAACTAAGTAATTTATGATAGCTTTGGGAAAAGTCCCTTATTTATTGGCCATTCAGTCTGTATCAAGCCTCTTCCCTATGCCTAAGATCAAAGGTTACTTCAATTCTTACAACTGTGTAAGATTCTTGGTAAATATCCAAGATCATGAGAAAACGATGCATATCATTATAAAATCATGGAATGGTTTGGATTGGAAGGGACTTTAAAGATCATCTAGTTCCAACTCCTCTGCCATGAGCAGGGGCACTTTCCACTAGAACAGGTTTCTCAAAGGCCCATCCAACCTGGCCTTCAAATGATACAAGTGGGAAGATGAACTAGTGTCTGTTTAGACACATGAGAAAATCAGACTTTATTAAAAGCTTCAAGGTAGTAATCTCTTGATAGCAACTGGTCATGGACTAAGTCACAGGTTCCTAATTAACCTGTGATTCTAAAAACCCTCAAAAAAGTCACCATTTTCACAACTGATGAAAGACAGTTCCATGTAACTAAGCACCTTAGACAAGCTTGAAGCTTAATCAAAGTATTGTAAATCAAAGCATGCAAACTTTCATCTTTTTCACAGTACTCAAGAGGAGTGTAATTTCTATAATTTGTAAATTGGTTGCTAAATAAAGGCTATTTTTATCTTGAGATGCATGAAAATTCCGATATTTCAGACTGTAACGATCATTTAACGATCATTTCAGACTGTAATGATCATGATCAGTCTGTGAATTTTTCCATAAAGTTACAAGATTAAGGGCTAAGAATATTCATATGCTGTTGTATTTAAGAACAGTGGGGAAAAAGCATTGCTCAGAGCAATGTGTAGTCGCAGCCAGAATGTATTGTCCTATAGTCAAGAAAAAAAATTAATGTCTTGGATGATTTGGTGTAGTGCATTTCAAACCAATGTTACCAAAACCTGGGGACTATCCTAATAAAACTAGCAAAGGACACGACGTTTAATGTAGCTCTTTCTATTTACACACTCATGACTGCAGTAATACTTGCCAGTGCATTGTTATATGGTCCTCATGCTTTGTATCCCAAACTTGAACTTTTATGTACTTCATAAAATACTTCACAAAATGGATGATTTTATCTAAAGTACAAGAGCACTGTTTTAATTTTTTGGTTTATCTGGTTGGTTTGGTAACTTTTTTAATATTTTCTATCAAGAAAGCTTTGTGGCATC
>JANHGN010022042.1:69409-103844 GCA_024605025.1 Megaceryle maxima | reverse complement strand
CTGTTTTAATTTTTTGGTTTATCTGGTTGGTTTGGTAACTTTTTTAATATTTTCTATCAAGAAAGCTTTGTGGCATCAAGAATGATCTTGCTGGTTCTATATCGAGCTTTACAAATGAAGAATTTAAAGATTTCAGGCCACTAGTAACATATCCTCAAATCTATTTGGATAGGCAGAAGTAAAAAAAGTTCATATAACTCCCCAATGAATTATAAAACCAAAATAGCTTAGTACTTTAAAAGGCATTTAGAATACAAATGTGAAAGAGACCTTTCGTATGTAATACTCTGAGCTCACATAGATGATATATAGACCTAAAAGAGGGCTAAATGAACAGCTCCAAAATGTAGCGACAGTCTTCCTGCATTTGACAAAAATGGGGTGGGTTTTTTTTACCTTTTCAATTTGACAACTTCTTTGCTTATTTTTTCACTAATGAGAGACATCTCTTTCTTACTTGTGAAATTCAGTAGAAGTCCAATATTGCTGAAAGTTCTTCCTCTAAATCCCACCGTTTATTTGAGATTACCAGAAAAAGTTCTTCCGAAGGTAAAGAAATATTGCAGATACTGCTTAGCTTTATTTAAAAATATATGGGGAAAGAAGAGAAATTCCCTGTGCATGACCCAAAATTCTGGTAATACAATATTCTTGTTTGTATTATTCAGATTTAGCTAGTTTAAAAGGAAGGTTATGTGGGTTACTCTTTTACACTTCTGGTTATCACTTCTCTCTAAATAGAATCAGTTCTTGGACATCCTTCCTTAGGCCTTAATATGCTGTGATAGTCAGAACTGTGGTCTTTCTGATGTCATTTCCTCTAGCATTTCCATTAATAGCCTCACACCTTGAGATACTCATGCTATCACCTGCCTGACACCTTCTGGCTTGGACACAAAAGCCACAAAAAAAGAAAAAAAAAGAAAACCACCCACAATATCATAGAACTCCATGCTTTAGAAACAAGAACACAAAACTGAAATTCTTACTGAAAAAGGGTATGATTACTGTTGTTAAATAAAAAAAAGAAATCATTCCAGAGACACTTGCTTACCAAGGAATTTCTGCTGACTTGAACAGAAAGAAAGGTGCTTGGTGTAGCCCAAAATAATTTACAATGAGCAAGTACCAGTTTAAATCAGGATTAAGCACTGATGACAACTGTGTAGCAGAAGAGTACTTGCTAACTACAGCAGAAAACACACATTTCAATTATCTTTAGAAACCCAATTAAAAAACGTAGGTACAAGACAAAAGAAATGTAATAAACTTCTCTTTAAAATCTGTGGTTCATTAAAAATAAATGTTTATTAGCACTAAGAAGCTGACAATGACCAAGACAATTCCTAAGACATAAACTTCCTCTGCACTCCAGACTGTCCATCCACCACATGGCCTCAGATACTAGGATGCACCAAGCAGTGGTTAATACTGATTTTTTAATAATGGAGTGCTTATAATTAGAAAAGGCAGTGACTTCATTATGTCAGTTGCACTGTGAGTAAAGACTCAGTTTTTATTTTTACTAATGGTCACAGCATTTTTCCAGGGTCATTTCTATACCGGTTTTCAGAATGAATTTTTTAATCTATGGCAGATTATGAGAACTATAGGATTAGTGTTTTGATGTTCTTCCTTTTCCTGTTTCCTGCTATAAAAGTCAGGGCATTTTATTTAGCTTTAATCAAGATGTGAGCAATGAATACTCAAGTATATGAAAACTTAAGCTGATGCTGGTTTATACCATTTACTTTCTTTTTTAGTCCCTTAAAACCAAACTTCTGTGATTTACCATTCTGCAAAGGTCATCACCTACCCCCAGAGTGTTCAATAAAGGAGGGAGAACTTTGTAATTCATATGTGCAAGTTTATATGAACAGGAAAACTGTTTGAGCCCTCTCACCCTTCAAAGCAGTGTGCTACTGTCAAGACCCATCTCTTTGCAATCAAAACACAGCCACATATGTGTCCACTTGGCTCACTTTGCAGGGAGCATTGCCATGGCCATCGGCCTGGGCGGCTGGTCCTACCACCAAGGATCCTCTTGTTCATGCGAGCAGCTGGGCGACGGCCACAGTCTAGTGAGGAACAGATGCAGAAGGGAGTTAATCATTACCACAAAGGCATACAAGGCCTTCTGCAAGAAAACTGGGCACAGAACGATACTATCACAGTGATGACATTACACTGAACAATACAGTAAAAATCAACAACACACAATAATATCAAACACATTGAGCCATTTTCATTCTTCCTTTATATCGAAGCATCTGCTTTCCCGACAGCAATTCTGACCAGCTCAGCTTGAAATATTAACTAGCTAAGTTTGGGATCCTGACTTCTTAGGAGTTACCAGGCTGCCCTAGGCAAGGTTTCCTGGGTTTATGTCCTCATCTTTCCGTCAGCTAGCAATGCATTTGGGCTACTTTGTTCTATCCCTAAGAACTGCTTCTGGAAAATGTGCTCAGCAATAATAAGGCTTTTCTTAAGCCAGGTATGAGGTGAATGTCATAGTGTCTACCGAGCTACATGGCACGCAAGCTTGCTTTGCCTGTGGAAATTACTAAGGAAGAATTTTTGAAGATTTGCAGACATTCCAGCACTCTATTCATTCTACTTTATAAGCCACTTCCATTTGAAATTATACCAGATTCCCATTTGCTGGACAGTTACTTTTCTGAAATAGTTAACCCTTCACTTTTGTTTCACTTTATATTCTGGATTTGTAAAATAGCAGACTTAGTATTTATCCTGTTTATACTCAGAGAACAAAAGAACACCACCAGTTTCTGCAAGCAGCCTCCTGAGGATACTCTGCCATTGCATATATCCATGAGAATTTAGTGGTGAAGAAATAAACTGGGGCAATGGTTATTTGTAACTTGCAACTTGTACTACGTTCACTTAACTTCAGAGGGCAAAGGGAGTTTAAGCGTACTTAAAAGCAATGTTCGTCAGAAGCAAATACCTTTGACAGGATTCTGTGAGCTGATTTGGTCTTTTTCTGATAAGCATAGCAAATGTTTGGATTAGTTTCCCAAATGTAGGTTTGTGATTAATTTTCCCTGTCTCAAGCTAATTCGTAATTTAAATGTTCTTCAGAAAAGCTCTGCTTGTCTGTAGAAGTGATTTCATTGATGATTAAGAATTTCTGCATTTTCAAACTACTTAAACTTGCACAATCTGCTGTATCTATAGACTTGGTCTGTAGCTTTCTACTTCAGGTTCTTATGTCCCCTTGAGCTTCACAAGTGAACAGACTACAGCTTCAACTCCCAGGCAGACAGCCTGCTAACCGTGCTGGTGGTAATGGATGTTTTCAGTGGGAATTTTTATCAAATTAATTGTTGGAACTTGACTGCTGACAAAACTCATTTTGTGGGAGCAGGACTGGGCTACTACAATACACAGCCTCTTAGTCAAAAAATAAGAAAAGCTCATGAAACTGAATGGAGTAAGGGAAAAAGAAACAACAACGCAGAACAGCATATTGCAGAAGTCTAATCAAATTTCAGAGTGAATCCACACTAAACATCTGCATTTGTTAAAGTAATTCAACACATCTTGAAAAACATCTGTGTTTTATATGCACTTCTCTCTTACCTTCTCTAGTGCAAAAGAGCGCCACTTTGCTTCTGCTTTGACAGCTCTGTCTAAATATTGAAACAAGAACATGGTGGAAATCTCAATTAATTGATGTAATTTTTTGTAATTTGCAGATCAGCACAGATATTGTACTCATTGTGAACCAGCTGTCAAAAATTCCCCAAAACTGTAAAAAGAAACACAAGTTGCTTCTTAAGCCAGATCAGCCATGGTTTCCAGGGTCTGCCTGGAGGTAATTCAAAATATTAGTTCAGCTTTACAATGCACTTCAAGAGTGGGCACTACATGTTTTGCAGACTACCTCGGTCTCTGGGCACTGATCCATCTCTGAGGTCAGCTGGGATGGACAGTCTGCCAAGTCTTCATTTATGGCACCTGAAAGCACAGAAATTGCCATTCTCCTCTTCCTTACAGCTGAAGGTCATCATTTTCTTTGAAATACCTTTGATAACAGATGATCTGCTATGCCCTAAAAGATTGGGTGTTTTGAAAAAATCCAGGAAGTTTGCAAAAGTAATTGTTAAAACAACAAAAAATACTTCTGCTGAAAATTTTCAGATGAGAGAGGAAAGAAGTGACCGTGTCAAAGGAAGGGAGATCCTTGTTAAAAAAATCCAAGCATTGTTGCTAAACTAGCTGACTGCCTTTTTATTTCCACCCCTTTTTCATTCCTACTGTATATGTGCTTTTCTGAGGCAGATGCAGTGCTAAATTAGACTGGATACACAGATTAGCTGTTCCCCAGGTAACTCTTCAAAGGCTGTAATCTCAGTAGGTTGGTGGTATCTTTAAAATTACAGCCACCTAAAAAGAGGCTGCATTTGGTTTGAAGTCACAGGTACTAATGTAGGCACTAGAGTGGCAGCAAACTCATCAGATTAGCCTGAAACTGTGATTTGACCGGACTTCTGTCCCTTAAATTGCACAGTATACAAATGGGGCAGATGCAAATTAGTCTACTTTCTGTTCCTGAAAGTAACAGATCATCAAATTCTGTTTCTAAAAATAGATGACCAATTTCAGGAAAGAAAACTGTGCACAATTTTGAGGGGCATTTGCTGTCTGTAAGTAAAATATAAAGAATATAAATGAGACCAGCCCCACTCATTTTTCACACATTTCTTTGACTTACCAAATAGACAGCTCTGAAAAAGGTAACGTTAAGCTTTTATATGTACATAGCCAGCACTGTGCCATTCCCTCTTCCCCACATTTATTATTTCTTGTCCTAATTCCTAGTAGTCCAGGATCCTGACAGCTCCTCTGAACATACAACATGATGAAGTTGATCAGGATGAATACTGCAGGGCTCAGGAGCACTTCCAAGCTCCTGGGCTTGTCTTGGCTTCATGTTGGAATGAGACTAAACACATGTCATCCCCCTGGTGCAATTTGCTTTATACTTGAAAGCAAGCCAGGCACATAAGAAGAGAGGCAGGCCTGCAGGTCTTCCAGTGAGATCACTGGCAGATCAGTATGGGGTGCATCTGATCTGCAGCACATGCACAGCCATTGAGAGCCATCTAGACAGGATGCCTGACCCGGCCAAAACAAAACTAGCCTCACTTTTCAGGCAAGGCCTTAGCCTCTCACTTCGTGTTACCCATTTTCTGGATTTGGGAGGGACTGGAAGATCTGTTCCTACCTATTACTTTGATCTCTGTAATAGCTTTGTCAATAATCCTAATTACTGATGTTTTCTCTGCTTTAACATGTACTTTGGGAGAAACGAGATCTATTGCTAATAGAATTTGTAACTCAGAAGCTCCAAATCCAGCCCTGCACACGTACTTTAGCAGACCACTTTCAAACATGGCAAAGTGCATTGAAAGCTGTGCTTTGCACTTCAGTGACTGAACAGGATATGATTGTGGACCTGCCTTTACATCTGGTAGCAACCCAGTGTGTTTATTCTTGTATTACTCTGGAAAAAAAGCATTTAGATACCATTAGGCTAGTGGAAAGAGACAGTGAGAAAAAGAGAAAAAAGAAAATTTTCAAGGATCAGGCACCATCCTGTACTGGTTCTTCCTCTAGATAAAGAAATAAAAATGAACTTAAATGAATGGGGAAAATACTAATGTAAAACAGAACTAGTACAAAGGCGAGATGGCAACTTTGCAAGCAGAAGTAGGCACTTGCAGACACAATATTTTCAGTATTCTGCCATTATAAAAAAGTTTCACTGCAGAAAATAATGGAGTCAAGCAGAAGAATAGTAGATGTATTCCTCAGAGTTGTGTCTTCACACATGCTGTACCTCTGCATTTAGCCAACACAGTCTTTCCCTGTGAAACAGAAAAATTTTCTGTGGAGGGAGGATGTTCTGAAATCTCCCAGGCATTTGAAAGAGAGCAGGGAAAAAATGAATCTGCATTTTGAAGCTGCAGATGAGGATTAGTTGGTAGTTCCTGTTTTGTCCTGGATGTTTAAATTCATTGGATCTTCAGTCTCAAAGTCACACTTTCCATGGCTCAACCATGGGATCCTGTCTTCTCATTATCAACAACCTGTTTAAACAAACTAATTAAAAGGAATCTACCACCATCTGAAGCTAGAGGAGCTGCTAAGGAAACTTACTCTAAGTGGATTTCGATCCTGCTGAAGAAGCTGTGATTGCTCCAGATACTTGAATCCAAACTACATGGTCTGCAGAGGACAGTAAGATGCTGCTGAAGGTTTTGATGTATAGTACTTACTGGACTTTCTTGGTCAGCGGGGGTTTAATGAAGCTGCCTGGTCCACGTGCTTAAGGGACATCACCTCTATGTCACTCAAATGCTCTTAGTATAGCAGAATGGGCCGCTGAGGATTCACAAGGTGGACTCAAAAGAGGCTACAATTGCAGTAGGCACTAAAATCATTACAGATGGTAATCTTAACAACTCACAAGTGTGTGTGCTGGGGTTTATACATAGATGCCTTAGGAAAAAAAGAGCTTACCAAAAGGAGCTTGTCATCCCCCATTGATAAGCAAATACCCATAGCAGTGAAATGAATCTCATTTACCTGTTACTTACCCATTCACTAAAAGTGCATGTAAAGTAGAGGCATTTTTAGTCTTCCAGTCTGGTTGTAGATACAGCCATTTTTGATGCTGCATTTCATCATTCTCTATTACAATTTCTGTTTTGGATGGTCCTCTGAAAGAAATGAAAGACATCCACAGACCTTTCAATACATCTCTGTTACAGTTATGAAGGTGAAGAAGCCCTGAAGCCTCCTGTTTACTCCAAAGATACACATCTGAATGTTATGTCAAACCCATGTGTGGCAGAATCATAGTTAGGGGAATGAAATCACCCCAAGAAGCCAGGCCAGCCAACACATTATTGTCACATATGTTGTATTTTCTGACAAGGATCAGAGTTGGAATTGGGAACAGCAATAGTCTTCTGGTGACATTTACTGTAGTGCATACATTGCTATACTGTTCCTACAGTTTCTTGCCTCCAAAAATAGAAAAAAATAGGTCTTCATATGTAGAAGAGGCAAAAGAAAAAATATTTTCTTACATTCCTATCTTTGGAAATCCATTAAAATTTAACAGTGAAGCGCAGTCTGGGTCTTGTTACTAATACTTGATGGTATCTCCAAGTCCAAATGGTCTACTTTGCAAAACCAAACAAATCAAACCTACCAAACCTGTCATTCTGCAGCAAATTAGCAGGAATATAAAAGTAAGTTAGAATGATTCACCAGAAAATATTTTCAGTTTAGTTATTGCCTGATAAACTCAAGGCACTGAAGAAATTCACAGGTATCACAGGGTGTCAGGTGTTGGAAGGGACCTTGGAGATCTTCAAGTCCAACCCCCCTGCCAGAGCAGGATCATACAATCCAGCACAGGTCACAAAGGAACGCATCCAGGCGGGTTTTGAAAATCTCCAGAGAAGGAGCCTTTGCTGGTTTAGTATAGCTCAAGTGCTAAATAGAAAAAAAAGAGAGTATTTGTTAAACAGCTTTACAAGTCATGCAACCTTCCAGCACAACCATCCACGGTTAGCCATCAATCCATGACAATGACAAGGACTTTCCAGGACTACTCTCCTAAGCACTGGCCAAAAGCCAAATTCTAAATCCTAGCTCATTGAAAAGAGAATGAGAGAAGTTCAGAAAAACTATGATACATCCTAAAATTTACCTCTGAACCCAGTCTCTCATGGCAGTACCTAGGAATAGATGAGGCTCTGAGCAAACTGGTCTAGTGAGAGGTATCCCTGCCCATGACAGGGGGTAGGAACTAGATCTTTAAGGTCCCTTCCAACTCGAGCCATTCTATGATTATGTGAATGCCAGTCAGGTTACTAGTCTGTCTTAAGTCAGCTTTCAGTATTAACTATATTTCTTTTAAAATATTTACAGAAGTGCAGCACCCTCTACCCATTCGACTGAGCAAGTTATCAAAGAATTCTCTTTTATGGTAAAGTTAAAAGTGCTGCCATATGGTAAAACTGTCAGTGGGGCTGGCAGAACTAACCAGGCTCTGAGGTCATGGCCCTGGATCCTGCCTGTTACATGACTTATTTTTCAGAACATTCTTTGGGCATATTAAGCAAATACCATTCCATGATCTACTACGCAGAATGTACAGGCAGATAGTAAGTATTAAAAAATATATTTTAGTTAAAAAGACTGAGGTTTTTCCTCACTTAGAGAAAGCTGTGTGCTGCAAAAAGAGTTTTCTTCCTTAGTGCCTGCTTATAGCAAACTCCTAAAACTCTCCTCTTGTTTCCATTATTTGTTTTATTTTCCACTTTTTCCCACCAAACATGTACAATCTTTTTCTCCTTAAGATGGGTCTGCCTTATGGTCTTCTGTGAACAATTATGTTCACCATTTCATAACTCTGTACAGTGACATTTTATGTAGCTGTAAACAGTGTCTGATCTATAATATAGGTAACTCAAAAAAGGTGCAAAAAGGTGCATATCTCATGCCATCTGGTGCATCTATATCTATATTATCCCATATACTAGATTATTTTCCTGAAACCTGCAGTTCTGAATTACAGCTTGTGAAGCATTAATTATCATTAAGCAGATACATCCTTCTAAACCAGGGCAACAACCTACAAGACCTAAAACATTTAATCCTGTATGAGGTTTCATAATTATTAATACTTGGTATTATACCTAGTAAAAGTAAATGACAGCTACGGCTTTTTTCCTTGGTGGTCACAGCTTGATGTAATACACTCAAAAACCAGTATGCTCTAATTTTTCCTTCAGAATTCCTTCTACAAATATTTTTAGAGCATTCCCCCCTTGATTATGTTTATACAAGGTTTCCTTTCAGATAGACAAAGGCTGCCACTTGTCTCCACTTGTCTCAATTAGAAATAACCAGAAGAAAGTAGATGTAAGAGCCTTATTTCTAGATGAAGAAAGCTGGAGACAATTGTTAGCATTTGTATAGAGACCAGAGTATACTGGAAACTGGCAGAGAATGAAAGAACACTAACTAAAAATGTTAGAGGAGGGAATAAGGGCTCAGGCTGGTGTCAGCTTCTGGGTCTGAGACTTCCATCCAGGAAGGGGTTGCTATGCCAGGAGTATACATTATACCAGGGACTGTAAAGCACTCAGAGAGAAGGAGGGAAGTAGAGCAATCTGCACTCATTTTAGCCAGACACATCCTGTGCTCCAGAAACACAAAAGGCAGCAGGTTCTGCTCAGCCCCTCTTGGAGCTGTAGCACACTCTTCTGTGGACACTCTAAAGAAAAGGGAAGAAGGATCTTTAATGGACAGAGCCACATCAACACATGGTGTATAATTTCACCATAAAAATGTTTTAGTTTACTGAGTTTCTTAGACTCCAACAAGGATAGCTGCTAAATACTTTAAGAGATCTAGCTTCATCTTCAAGTTTAAAGTTTCCACTCTTAACAATTTTTTATTTTAATGGCCTGTCAAAGTTGACCTTAATTAAGTCAATCTGCACAAGTCATGTGTGTGGCCATATGTAATCCTTCAAGATTTCATGCAAGCCAAATATAGGCTTTATTATGAAACATTTTCAGAAGGTTCTTTAACTACTTTGCAGTTTTTTGGTTTGATTTTCAACCCCCCCAGCTCTCCTCCCAAGGTCTGCATATAACAGAATAGCTTTGTTCAGAATCTCGGTGTTGACTTTAGACTAATACTTTTAATTATTACCAGTATTGCAACAATAAACAAAATTGAAGCTGTATTTGTTGACTGAAACCATATACACCTGGAACACAATGTGCAGTTTTGAGGTGCCTAAGTTTAAGAGGATATTCAGAAACTGGAGAGGGTCATGCAGATGCCTTTCAAATTTTCTAGGGGCCGATGGTACTGACACATGAGGAGAGGCTGAAGGAATTGGACTTGTTTACTCTTGTGGAGAGGGAGCTAAGGGACAATTCAATAGCAACCTGCAGCTACTTTAAAAGAAGTTAAAAGGCGATGGAATCAAGCATTTCTCAGTAGTGCTGCATGGTAAAGCAAAAGGAAATGTCCCAGAGTTGCAGCTTTGGAGATTCATAGTGGATGAAAAGGAAATACTTTTCCACTAGGAAGATGGAGCAGCCCTGAAACAGAGAGCCTGTAGAATCTGAATTCAAGGTTTTCAAGACCTGAAGAAACAGAGCAGTGGTTTAGCTGATACTTTGGCAACAGTCCTGCTAGAAGTGGGAGATGGATTAGATGTTCTCCAGATGTCTGTTACAATGGGAATTCTTATGATTCTGTTACACAGTACAAGTACACTGTAGCAACCAGTACCTATGCTGAAGAGCTTAATCTTAAAAAAGCCTGACAGTTACTGGAACAGATTTTTCACACATAAAAGCATCTTTTAACATTACAGTACAGTCACTGAAATATCTACATTACTCAGGTAAGTTTGTTAGTGGTATCTGCAAGCATAAGACATTCATACCATGGAAACAATAATGCACGCCTTCTGTGTAGTTATCTTTGGACAAGATCCTCCACCAGGCTTTCCAGATAACTTACAAATCCTATCTGAATTCACACAACTTTATAACATCTCATGGTGCTATTTGGATGGAACCATTTGAGTACTGAAATATTCTTTTAAAACCCATGGGATTCAAAGAATCTATTCCTGAATAAACCACAAAAATGTAACTCACTGTTTCATGTGTCTTATATTAAATATCTGCAGTAAATCTTTATATCCAAAAGAACTATGCTAGCTCTTCTGAGCTCAAACCACTCAAACGTAACATTCAATGAATACACTTTAGAGTGCCTGTAGTCTCAGTCTATCAACTTCTCCAAAATCGTATCAAATGTGCCATACATAGTTAAGTAAATTTACAACAGATGCACAGCAAACAGCAATGTTTTACAATTTTTTTTTCCCTCTCTATTTGAATTGATAGAAATACCAAGCTTATCAGTAAGAGACAAGTATGTCTTTCACCTAGATTTTCATTAGGTCCTCTGTGCTGTTTTCAAAAATGAAATGGGATTAGAAACTATGAAAAGCAAATCCTTCCAAGAGGCTTTCTTTCACTAAACAGTTAACCATAACAGTTAACTATCAAAAAATTCAGCCAAAAGGAATATTAGCAGGCCATCTGATCCATTCCCCTAATGCAAACCAAGGTCAACTATACCTAAATTCTCTTAGCATTTCCAGCCAATGTATTCCAGGACTTGCAGTTAGCAGCATTTGTCTAACATTTGTTCTAAATCCTCCTACCTGCCATTTACACTCATTACTTTTGTGTTATTTCCACGGGAAATGTAGAACAGTTTATTCTTTGCCTCTTCACAGCAGCCTTTTCTATATTTGAAGGCTCCTATTCCTCCCTCCCCCTAACTGACCACCTTTCAATCGTTCTTCATAGACCATGCTTTCTAGGTCTGTCACTCCTGAAGACTTATCCTGAACTCTCCCCATCTAGTCAAAATCTAACATAAGCTGAATACACCCGAGGGATTACACATAAACACTCCTGGTTAATTCAGGCCATTTCTCCAGTCTCTGAAAAAAAAAATTTAATTATAATCCTGTCCTCCAAAATGCTTACAGATCCTCCCAGCTCGATGCTGAATGAGAAATTATTGAGCGTGCTCTCCATCATCTGAACAACTCATGACAACACCAAATATCATCCCAGACACACTTGGATGTGTCTAGCACCCCACTGACACATTTTTATGGTTTGATAATGAATCATCAAGTGTCACATCATTTAATCTTTGTCCGTATCTCCTTCAGAAGTAATTTCACACAATGTTAAAAATGTATCACATCTACTGTTTCTTCCCTATTCACAGTGTCTCTGCATTTTCAAGGAATAAATGAAGGGAAATTGACATTATTCGTTATTAATATATTCTGTCTGTCATTAAGACATCATACTTTTTTAATTATTTACTGGTAATTGAAGCTAGGCAGCTAGTTTATAAGTCTCTGCATCTTCCTCTTTTTCCCTTTCTAATGAAAGATGACATACCTAACAGCTTTTAGCCTTGTGTAGATGCTGAACAGAGGAATGTTACTGTTACTTTGGAGGGAGAAGGAATCCAGTTTATGGATTATACTTTATTCTAAACTTGCAGCTTAATAAATTTGAGAGATTTTTCCACAATGGAATAGGGAGAATGAGGTAATAAAACCATTGCTGTATAGAAGTATCCCAAATTATGTCATTTTTAATGATAAAATATTAACTTTACAACCTAAAATTAATTCCCGCTTTCTATTTTGTTCTGGTTGGGTTTTTTGTTTGGTGGGTGTGTTGGGTTTGTGTGTGTGTGTGTTTTGTGGGGTTTTTTTTTGTGTTTGTTTGATTTTGTTTTGTTTTAAATCGTGATTTAATGTGCAAGTCATGATGTTCCTAGTGTTTCACTATAAACTTTGACTGTTGAGCACAGTGATCAGCAGGTAGTGGGCTAGAATGCTTTGAAAACTATTTCATTAATATATCCATTGTACTGGATTCCTTCTCCCTCCAAAGTAACAGTAACATTCCTCTGTTCAGCATCTATATAATTCCATTGTTTTAAGCCTCATGTGACAGCAGGCTTGAAAAAGGAAGCCTGCATTATGCCACAAGGTACACACAAATAATGTGTGTACAGGCACTAATATAAAACAAATTAGGCCTATTTCAGAGCTGGAACAGCATCTATTTACTGTCTGTACTTACTGGTTAAGATGTTTCTTGCTCTTGAGCATGGCTGTGCCATGGAATACAGAGTAAAAGATCAAAACCCTGATTTTAACAGTACTGAAATCAGATAAATTAAAAATTTTCCATGTTAAAACATATGGGGGCACAGAAAATAGAAATTAAAAAGATTCACGGCATTGACAGAAAAGCAGAACATGTATGAGTAAAAGGTTCCTAAAAGTTTTGGTGGAAAGTAGGTAATCACTGTGGTATTTCCAGATTTCAAAATGCCTACAGTCTCATGTCTGAATAGATAGACTACTCAACCCTATCAAAAATGAATTAACTTTTAATTCTGCTGAAAAAAAAAATGTATATGCTTGCTTTTTCTTTGTCATTTGAGTCTTGATAAGTTATAGGATTCATAAAGCATCACCTTGTAGCTAAACTTAAAAAAGACCATCTGAAGCCATCTAAACTTAAAATTTCAAATAAAATATTTTCTTAGCCGAAGTCATAATTCAACTTCAAATTAAAAGTCCTTAAGGTTAATTAGCTTTTAATTTTAAAAAGAGGAAGGACACATTCCAGAGAAAAATATTGGTTTGAAATAAAATTTGGAAATGTTTCATTTTAGAAAGTTGAAACAAAATAACTAGACTTTTTGCTTACTGAAACTATTCACTGGATTTGAACAAAATTTGTTGTTATTTTTGTTCAACATTGTCCATTATAGAATTATTCACTAAGAAATGTTCCCATAATTCTACTGGTAATAACACATTAGCCTGAATAAATAATTCAACTTGCAGATTCCAGAATGAATTTTCAGGATTGACAGATTTAATATCTGTTTAGCGTTCAACTGAGTACATTTGATTTGGAAGCCGCTAGGGAAAAACAAGGGGGTTTCAAATGCCATTTGTTTGATGCCCAAGTGGAGACAAGTGATGAGTGGCGTTCCTCGGGGACCGGCACTGTTCAACACCTTTGTTGGTGACGTGGACAGTGGGACTGTGCACACCCTCAGCAAGTTTGCCAATGACACCGAGCTGCATGGTGCCATTGACATGCTGGAGGGAAGGGATGCCATCCAGGGGGACCTTGACATGCTTGAGAGGTGAGCCCATGCCAACCTCATGAAGTTCAAGAAGGTCAAATGCAAGGTCCTACACCTGGGCTGGGGCAATCCCAAGCACAAATACAGGCTAGGCAATGAATGGATTGAGAGCAGCCTTGAGGAAAAGGATTTAGAGGAGTTAGGTAGATGAAAATCTGAATGACACAGCAATGTGCACTTGCAGCCCAGAAAGCAAATCACCTCCTGGGCTGCAACAAAAGAAGTGTGGCCAGCAAGTTAAGAGTGGTGATTCTCCCACTGTACTCCATTCTGGAGAGACACCATCTAGAGTGATGTTCCAGCTCTGGGGACCCCAGCATAAGAAAGATATTTACCTGCTCAAGCAGGTCCAGAGGAGGGCCATGAAGATGGTCTGAGAGCTGGACCACCCTCCCTATGAGGGCAGACTGAAAGAGTTTGGGCTGTTCAGATGGGAGAAGAGAAGGCTCCAGGTATTTCAGCCGTCCAGTGCTTAAAGGGGCCCTATAGAAAAGATGGGGAGGGACTCTTTGTCAGGCAGTGTCATGAGAAGACAAAGGGTAATGGTTTAAAAGTGGAAGAGGGTAGATTTAGACTAAATATTAGGAAGAAATTCTTCAACTGTGAGGGTAGTGAGACATTGGGCAGGCTGCCCAGAGAAGTTGTGAATGCCCCCTCTCTGGAAGTGTTCAAGGCCAGGTGGGATGGGGCTTTAAGCAACTTGATCTAGTGGAAAGTATCCATACCCATGGCAGGGGGGTTGGAACTAGATGATCTTTAAGGTGTCTTCCAACCCAAACCATTCTATGATTCTATGATGATTTGCACAAGCTGTGCCATATTGAAAAAGATTTGTAATCAATTGTGAGAATGTTTCTTTAGTTGGCAGTATTCATGTATCTTTCTATTTCTTTTGGTCAATCACAGTTGGAAAGGACCTCTGGAGGTCATCTGTTCCAGCCTCTCTTGGTGAAGCAGGGCCACCTACAGCCAGGAGCATATTCAGACTGTTCCAAGGTTGTTGGAAACACTGATTCACTAGTAACAACTATCTTTTTACTTAAAGAAAGAAAACTATCCAATCACATATCTAGAAAGTGTTATATGAGGTAAGTGGCCATATGCTTAATAACTGTTTGAAACAATTGCCACAGTTTGCAAGGAATTATTAAGATGAAACTTCTCAAAAAAACCCTTATCCAAATAATTCTATTTTAAACTACATATGTACATGAAAGATGAGACATAATCTATCAGATTTAATCTAATAGAACTCTAATACACTGATTAAAGTCTCCATATTTACCATTGTTTTATGGCTGCTCAAAATTACTAAAACAATCTTCCACATCTACACAGCTTTTAATGTTATTTTCAGTAAATTTTATTAGATAGTTATTTGCTGCCATTCTAAAAAAAAAAAAAACAAACCCAAAACAAAACAAAGCAAACCTGAAGAATTCACTATTTTGAAAAATCCTATAAAGATTTAATAGAATACCATGGACAGCCACGGACAATGCCAATATATTCAAGGTAGCTCAAGCATATCTGACATTCTGTTGAGTGCGTCTAGAAATCCCAATTGAATTAACAACTTCAAATACTTCATCTTCAGCATGGAATTTGATTTACTAAACATCATCTTTATTCTTGGAGAAAAAGTATGTTAAATTCAGAAGTTCAAATTTATAATGTGGGGAGGACAGAAGTATTCCATTTTTTGTTCCTCATTAGTTTTTAAGCACATAAGACATTAAACTAACCTTCCATTACTGCTGTTGCAGAAATAGTTAGAAAGTAATTAGAAAGCACAATAGTTCACACGAGAACAACAGATTACTGGTCCAGCAGCTTGACTGCTCAGTTGGCAAATATTATTTTAAAAATTTGTACCAGAGAGTGAGAAGGTATTAGTAAAGACAAAAGGCCAGGCAGTAACAAGAGATTGGCCTTTCCTTTCCACAAATACAGAGACAGTAAATGTTATGGCAGAGGAAAGAAGGAAAAGGAGCTACCTGCTTTGGTGGAAAACCAGCGGCACAGCCTCCAAGAAAGGGAGCAGCAGCAGGAGGTAGCAGAGCTCACTGCAGATTTTTATAAACAAGTAACTGGTAAACAGCTGTGATTTTTATGCTGAGACTGATAGACCAGAAGAAGCATATCAGCTGAAATTCCCCTGTACTCTACTAGATACAAGCTGCAAAAGTTTATCATTATTACATTTGTTGTCTCATCGTAGGGCAGGAAAGCAAAATACACTATTCCACTACATAGCCAGAGAGTAACAGAACAAGTCTACTAACTCCTGGTTTTGTCAAGTTTCTGATCTGAGCAAACCATGATTTTATGATCACCATTCCACCAACAGAAATGTAAACTTCCGAGTATATGAAAATACTTTTCTTCAGCTAAACATCAAGACAAATCTTCAGTTTTCTAACATAATGTTCTGAACCTGCACAGTATGCCCGTCTTCAGCAGTGCAGCCTCTACACCTCACAACAGTATACAGCTAAATCCTTCATCTGAGACACTGCTGGTCATTGCTGTTCTGTTCTCTACCTCTGTCAGCAGGAAACATAATTGCCAGAAATATGCTTTGCTGAATTTAAACTGGGGACTCAAAGGTCTCTGAACAAAATTATCTGTCCTGAGATGAACAGACAGTCATATCAAGTGATCAGATAGTCCCCTTTGGCTTTAAACTATGAAGCCTAAGATTTGGTCAAACAGTTCCCACTAGGCTCTCAGAATTATAAATAAAAGTTTACTTCATATGTAACATTCTTTTTGCACTAGAGGAAAACATAAAAACTGCTAAGAACACACATTGCATAACTGGAGCAACAGCCATCAGTAGCCCAAACCCTTTCAGACAATGCTTGGAACTTGCACTGTTTTCTGTGATGTTGCATCACACATCACACTGCATGTGACGTGCTGTGAAAAACGGGAAAAACATATCCTCTGTGGAATTAGAGTTGGCCAACAGGCAGGAAAATAGCTCAAATTTTGTGCAACAGGCAGAAAAGAATTACCTTCAATGTTGCTTCAGACACAATGCTTATACATCCTGAACAGACAGACTGATTTCTGTAAAATGTGTTACCACTAATGAGCTAAATTAACCTAACTTTAACCACTATCATTTAATTATCTTATTTTTTTTCATAAGACTGAAGGATTAAGAAATATCTGCAAGCTGTTAGAAAGACATCAGCTTTCTATTTTAACTGTTACCACATTACATAGCAATTGGGAGTTGTCATTTGGGAAAGCATTAGACACAATTATGAAAAACAGTTTTCAGAGCTTTACAGAAAATAAAAATACCATATGATACCATTCATTGTAATTTCTGGTCTAAGGTATTAAGAAGTCTCAACTTTGATATCTCACATGCACTATTTTTCTCTAAGAATAAACAATAGAACTATTAAATTAAAATCAAGTATCATCATAAGTCATTATTAAAGAACTCTGCATAGCCACAAACCTGGGGATTTCTTGGGTGTGCTATAATATAGACAGAATTTTTATATTCACAGATTTAATTTTCTGAAGGAATAAAATGAAGTAACTCCCATTGGGAATATCTGAAGAAAAGCACTACTTAGAAAAAAAGAAAAAAAAAAAAAAAAGGATAAAAAGGATTATTTTTCATCATTATTAGAGCTCTATGTAATATGCACTCTAACTTACTGGTCCACTCAATGGTGGCTGGAAATGGCTTATTAAATATACCAATGTTATCAACATCACATTCAGACTTTCTTGTTATCATATGTCAAATAAATAATGTAAGCAGGATGTAATTGCCAACAGATGAAGTTTATGGCTTTAGATCAGATTTCATCATGTTTCATAGGGATCAGACACTGACAAAAGATATCCTTCTGTACCACCTGGTAAAGACAGCTTTGGATATCAGAGCAGAAGAAGTAATTTTTCATCCAACAGTTATACTTTCATCAAATATTCCATAAAGCAGCTATTACTTTAGTCTGTGTGTGTGCAATAAGAAAAGGGCAAAGAGGCTAATTCTTTTTTTTTTTTTTGAGTTCCACACAGAAAGCTTTGTCTTGAACAATAAATTGTTCGGAGATACCCAAGTTAAATATATCTGCTTGCCTACCTTACAGCACTCATTGCAGAACGTAAATGCATGAAGAGAAATTTTACCATGTTCCCAAAGACATGTATGCTTTCATTATTTAGGAAGACACGAGAGTATCACATTGCCAAACAATTCTAAGTCTCAGCAACAACCGCAAGTTCAAATATTGAGGCTTGGCAAGACATCGTTATCTTTTCAACACACTCTTTCAAAAACAATCATGTAATGTTTATTAAGTGGTGAAAGTGCCTAGATTTTAGTGAGCTTTTGTTCCTGCCATAGTTCAAAATATTTCATTATCTCCTTTTTCTATGCACCATTTCCACACTAGGTCTAACATTGCAGTGGTCAATGATAACTGAATCACAGAATTTCCTAGATTGGAAAATACCTTTAAGATCATCTAAGTCCAATCATTAACCTTACACTGAGAAGACCTTGACTAAACCACATCCCTCAGCACTATGTCTACGTGACTATTAAATAACCTCCAGGGATGGGGACTCAACCACTTCCCTGGGCAAACCATTCCAGTGCCCGAAGACCTGCTTGGTAAAGAAATTCTTCCTCATATCTGATCTAAACTTCACTTGGTGCAACTGAAGGCCATTTCCTCTTGTTCTATCACTTGTTACTTGGGAGAAGAGGCCAACCCCCACCTCTCTACAGCTACCTGAAAGGAAGCTGTAGAGGGCAATAAGGTCTCCCCTGAGCCTCCTTTTCTCCAAGTTAAACAACCCCAACTCTCTCAGCTGCTCTTCATAAGACATGTGCTCAAGGCCCCTCACCAGATTTGTTGCTCTTTTTGGACACGCTCTAGTGCCTCAGTGTCCTTCCTGTAGTGAGGGGACCAAAAATGAATCATTCACAACTCCAGTACTCCAACAGTCCTAAGAAATTCATCAATGCTACAAACTACTGACCTTACCCTAAACCCATCTGATTGCAGGCCAATTGGCTTAAATTTTCTTGCCACTCATCAGCACAAACATGGTTATCAGCAGCTGACCTGTGAACGGTCAGGAACATCAAGGAATTCACATTTTTAGACAGGGTAACTGCAAAGAAAAAGATGAAAAACTGTTATTTCACATAGTTTTACAAGTGACATACTGAAAACATACAACTACACTCCAAAGAGTTTTCCAAGATGCTGGCACTTTGGCTGATTTTATATTCTCAATAGCTATTTAACTTTAAGCCAAGGCAACCATGGCTGTCGGAACCTTGCTAACATTGAACAGCATGAGATACCAAGCCACAAAGGCTTCTCAAAGATTAGAATAAACCAGAATACTCTTGACTCACCAGCACAGGTTCACATGGATTTCTGATAGCCTTAATCTTGCTAAATGGCATTATATCCCACAAATAGTCCAACTGAAATCATTAAAGTAATTTGTGGGATAAATGCTGCTTGATGTAAGAGTGATGCAATCATTTGACTCACAGTTATATGCACTCTTCCTATCATAACAATATGTGGGTGTAATTGGAGAAAGAAAACAGCTACTTTTTATGAGAAAGATCAAGACTATTTTCTTCTCATAAGCTCTGAACCTGCACCATTGCGGTCAGTGGGAATTTCACAGTGATTTTCACAAGTACACAATCAGGGCTTAGAAGTTTCGCCCAAGTGAATTCTGTATCTGAACATCTTCCTACTCTCTTCTATCCACACCACTTTCCAGACTTTATACTATATCTACACATTTTAGAAGTTCCCTGACATGTCTCTTTTATCTTTGCACTGTGACACATCACACTGAGCCTTTCCTTTCTCCTTTGCCCACTTTCTTGCATGCTCTCCCAACCTCAACCTAGTCTCCCTTCACTAATAAAGTAACCACCAATGATTATTACCATCACTCAAACACCACTTCCAGGCAGAGTGTACCACAGTGAAAACTTACCACAGTCCCATTCATCTGAGCTGTCACTGCAGTCTGCTTGCCCATCACACCAGAGCTCACGTAGCACACATTCGTGGTTGGCACATTCAAGTTCACTCTCCCCACAAAATGCTGCAAGGACAAAAACATGTTTCATTCTGAGAAAGAAATCAATGAAGTTCATATTGAGATTGAAAAAATAAGAAGGAGGGTGAAGGTAGGCACAGACCAGATTTATGGAGCAAGAAAGTAAGACAGAATTGCAACAAAATTAAGGATGGACATCACTGAGGCAGAAGGTGGTTCCTGCCACACAGAGGCAGAGGGCATCACAACTCAAAGAGAAAGAAGGGTGTCTGGAAATGGCAAGATCTGTGATTACTTAGTATCATTTGTGGTCTTGTCACATGAAAACTGTCTAAGCTTCTCACAAGCTTTAAATAAAAATACTGTGTTCCATACTTTTTAGGAGACTTCTCCAAGCCTGTTTATTTCTTCATATTCTTTGAAAAAAGATTTTACTGTAATTCATATGTATTTCCTTTCATCTACAGCAAATCTATATTCATTTTTGGATCCTCCTTCATATTTAAAATCATGGAATTATTTTTATTTCCACTTTAGAGATGGGGAATTGATGTACAGATAGACACGATCCAGTTCAGAGTTGGTTGCCATCTGGCGGCATTAGAGAGGGATTTCCTGAATCTCTGTCCAGTGCAGGAACCACAGGAGCTTCTATTTGCAAGTGATTTTTAGCTTTCCCTCAACCATAATGAACCCCCTCCCAAAAGAAGGCAGGTGTGTAGCATTACAGTACCCTCCTCACTAACACACTTCTCTTCCAGCTTCTATAAACCCCATGATTAGGGAATTTTGCAAGCTAGAGTAGGGCAGACAGGGAGAGAATGCATGGAAGGAAGCTGCATTCAGTTGTGCCTATGTCTGGCTGGTTTATAACCACTATAATTGCCATAAAACACAAGCATTTTTTTGCAACACTAGTGCAAAAATTGTACTCCACACTGAAAACCATAGAGACAGAGCAAGCAGCACTGCCTATTCTGATCTAAGTGAACTTTTTGGCTCTGGAATTAAGTGTGCAAAACTGGAAAAGCTCTCTAACTCTGCCTTCCAGAGAGAGCATACTTCAAAAGCTGGAAGCCCTCAGCTGGGGAAACTTTTCTATTTTGGGATAGTAAAGCCCTGACACAAAAGCAGAGAGGAAACAAGAGTCTGATAATTATAGACTAGCTTAATCTAAGCCCTCAGAGAATCTTTTCTCCACCATGATTTTAATGTTTGATGACTTTAATACCAGCTTTTTTTTTTTAGATTACAGCATACAGATTGCTTGGA
Organism: Megaceryle maxima; assembly: GCA_024605025.1. Classification (NCBI taxonomy): domain Eukaryota; kingdom Metazoa; phylum Chordata; class Aves; order Coraciiformes; family Cerylidae; genus Megaceryle; species Megaceryle maxima. The sequence goes on along the minus strand of JANHGN010022042.1, from coordinate 82,649 downwards.
AGTCAAATGGTATAACCTTCACAATTAGAAGCAGATTAAAAAAGTTCCTATGTCTTTCCAAAAGCAACCAAAGTTAGATCTAGTGACATATGCAGTCTGCCAATCATTTTGGCAATTATATTCATATGCTCCACAAAGGACATAAAAAGTGTCTGCTACCATCCTGTCTTTACCAACAGAACTCCAGAGACTCGAAAGCAATTCTTTTTAAATTGTAACATTATATCCTACAGTCCCAGCAAAAATGCTGAAATACCAGGATTGCCCAGCAAACTAAAATTTCTGCTTTCAACCAAGTTTACCAAGCATCTCCTCTTTCTTGTGTAGGCTGAGTGTTACCAAGTATGTCTCATAGTTTCTTGCTTGGACATATGCCCATACACCAAGTTTTCTCAAAAGAAGAGAATTCAGAGTACCACTAATATATTCATGAAAGTGAAGCTAACATCTCACAGCACCTACTCCCAGATTCACATGCAGCTTGGCAGCCTGCAAAGCAGCTGCTGTTCACATGTCTTCCACCTCTTTCCATCCCACTAATCAACTGTGTAGTGGAAACAGAATACAGGGCAGCTCCCACAGGGGAACAGAGGACTTAGTGCACACTGTTAGCACTTTGAGCCAACTTATAGTGTGTGCATGGACAGGATGCCCATACCATCAGTGTACCATACTAAGTTTTGTTTCTCTAATACTTAACCAGTTTGGATTGTAGAAGAAGCCCGTGGAGCCAAGTGGGGAGAGAGAATCTAAGAAATGTCATGCAGAAGAGAAATCAGATAAAGCATGGAAATATTAAATTTATTGAAGAACAGAACAGAAGGAAAGTCATGTGGAAATAAATTTTTAAAAGAGTAGTGAGTAGCTATACCTAAATGGGAAAAAGAAAAGGAAAAAAAAAAAAAAAAGGCACGAAGACACAAGGATATGGAGGGAGACCAAAAAAAAAAAAAAAGGACTGGAGTGTGACCAAGGAGACAGCATAGAAAAGCTAAGGAAACTGAGGATGGCCTAAGTCTTGTCTGTAGAAGACATTTTTACTTGCATTTATCTTGTACCCCAACATCCCAAAACTGTGATCATCCCTTCATGGGTCTAGCAAACTGCATAAGCCCTTACAGCAGTTCTTTTCATCCATCATGTCAGGGCAGTCGGGGAAACCATCACAGATCATAGTGTGTTTGATACACAGCTTCTTCAAAGGACACTCCCAAAGACCCCTTTCTTTACAGCCTGGAGGCAGAGAAGCACAGTTTTGAAACACATGCATGCAATATCAAATCAGATGTTTCCTTCTTCCTTAATAATCCTGAAATATCAAAAATCTTTTCATTTGCAATATAAATTTTAAAAGGTATCAATAATAGTTACTAATGAAGAAATGGAAATAAGATTGTTACAGTGCACACTTGATAAATAGGTATAAAATATATAACACTTACTTAAAATGCACTGAATTATGATCTATATAATGCTACATATACTTAAAAGTAATGGTTTAGGCATTAGCTCAAAACCCACACACCACTACTCTTGAAATACACTTACTAGTAACATATAAACTTTTCTAATCCTGAATTCTGCAGAGCTTCCTTTAAAAGCACACTACACAGACCTTTGGTCTTTCAAAAGCAAATCCTATTGACAGCACAGAAGGTCCATGAAACAGTGTAGAAATACACCATTCTTTTAGAGCAGTGCTCATACAGAATCTAATGTAGATCACACTGAAAGGTAGAGAGTTGCTATTAAATATTGACCACAATTTTCCTGGCTTCATAATTTGAGACCAAAACACTTTGAAAAGATTAGGAAGACCCAAGTCCTTGGCCTCTCTGATTTCAGGAGAACTACTTATAAAACTGTGTCCAAGTGCTTTGACAGTAAAATTCCTGTTAGTCAGCCAGAGGCCTAAGGTACATTTTTGAGAAGTATTTTCTTGTTTTATTTCACTGTTTATTCCCATCAAGTAATAAAGCACTTCACTATGATACTAGTTTAAATACTTGGACATAGAAATGACCTGCATATGACATTCTGATTTTGTAGGAAGCCATAAAAACTATGTGTTTCCCTAACTAAAGCAGATAGTTTGAGTGCCTTGTTTGGCTGTTGTATAGACAATAATGCTAGTTTTCATTTTAATCCAAGCTAAAATTCAGGTGACAGTCTTGATGGTCCCACACATAAATAGCTGAGGTATAAACTCACCAACTGATCTGAAACAGTGTGTTTGCCCTAACCTAGAACTACAGCAGTGTACTAGCAGTGAGTTACTAAGCAGATAAGTTGTTCCCAAGAAGTGTTATTTCAGAAATGAGTATTTTACAAACAGGAACCAGAGAATCATTATCAGCTCATATGATTACTGGAAAAATCTACTCATGTTTTAACTGTAGCTGGATGTGTGGAGTATTTGATTTTGTTTGGATTCAAAAAGCCATGTAAACAAATGTTACAGCATAGAGAAATAAATAGCCTTGAACCTGTGAAACTAATTCAACATGATCAAAAGGATTTTCTTGGGTATCACCATTTTCCAGGTCTCCTTCTTGCCAAGATTTGTGATGACTATTAATGAAAAATTAATTAAAACCAAACAAAACCTTTACTATAATAAAGAACAAAGAATGTCAGTTATGTTAGGAACTTGATATGAACATAAATTTTAAAAGGTTAAAAAAATGTAATTTATGAACCTTTTAATTTTTTAGCAAAGTGTTTACAATTAATTAAATATGTGTTTGCTTTTCCCCTTTATCAAACATTATATTACACCCTGTAGTGTAATATGATTTTTAAAAATTTATCTTTGAGTACAACATAGACAATACAGGGAAAATTCCTTAGGAAAGGTGAATTCAGTGTTCAAATATATATTAAAAAATGCAAATATATTTTGTTGGCAGAAGCCATCTACCATTTGGTGTATTTATATTTCTTCTCTAAATATCTGTGTGAATTACAATGAAATGGAAGTGAAAATGGAGGTAGGAAAACTTGTCCATATTTACATTACCCCCATCTCAAACATGTGCTTTAGCAAAAGACAGGGATTCATATATGATCTTACCTTCATTCTTCTTCAAAATATGAAGCAAGTTACCCATTTATTGACATACATTCCCCATGCAATTATTACTAAGTCATTAACATTAAGACCAGCACATTTTTCTCTCAACTAAAATACTACAGACTGCAGAAAATAGTGAGAGACAATAATGGTTTTGAATGTTACATCCTCATTTTATTTAGTACTCTTCTAGGAACGTCTTCTGCTCTCTTCAAGAGGCATTGTTTAGCAGCCAGTAAATTAATATGACACTACCACAAGCCTCTCTTGACATCTAGCATAATAATTTTCAGGAATTACCTTCCCACACTTTACTGAAATGTACTCAGAAGTCCCACAGTCAGAAATCTGTGTCAAATTTTCTGCCCAAATCTTAGTCTAAATGGCACTAAAGTTTTAGGGTTTTGCTGCAGTTGAATGGGTGAAATTTCCTCTCACAAAGATCACATGAACATATGACAGGGATTTCTAACAGCAGGAGACAGTGAGTGCTGAATACAGCTCTATGCTGCATGGGCCAAGTATACCTTGGTCACTTTGGGCTGTTCTATGTTAAATTTTTGTCCAGAGTAGCTTGAGCATCCAAAAGCTGTAGTTAGCATTTTCCATCCTCCTTCTACCTGCATTGTGATTTGTTCCCTGCCTGTCACTTTAAATACAAGGTTTTTAATTTGAACACCAACATTATTTACTGGTATAATTTCAAAGGATAAATCTAATAAACTGTGAGCTAGCCATTTACACACAGAAAGATCATCAAGTTTTGATTTTGTCCTGCACACGTGGAATACGAATGAGTCACAGAGAGTTACCAGAGCATTACAAGGACTTTCTGTTCTTCAGTAACAGTATTACCCCTGGTCAATGTAATGTCACTCTGACAGTGGTAATTTCCTAGCAGATACAGGCTTCTATATTTATAGAAACTGATAAGAATTCTGCTGATTGCTAGTGACATTCTGTCTAGACTACAGAGACAGAAAGAGATACACTCAAGAAATTAATGTTATGAAATATTGTTCTAATATATATGTTAATGTGTAGGAGAATAAAATTATTCTAAAAGTGCTCTAAGGATTTAAGAATGGGTGGCAACAAAGAATATTTGGCAGGGAGGACAACTGAGACAACCAAGTCAAAGATAAAGAGATGACAAACTCTGAAAGAGTTGCTATGATCACAAGCTTTTCCTTTCCTTTACAATCCAAACAAGAGAATGACCTGGTATTACATCCTGTCTCAGTGAGCATACCTTTTTTTGCTTTCTTTTTTCAGGGGTAGGGGAATAGGGCAGAAAGTGGAGACAGAATACAAATGTGATTTGAAAACTCCCAGAGACTGAAAATTCATCATGCCTTAGTGATAAGTTAGTTGGTTACCCAATCACTTTTTAGAAAGTGGCATTTTATATAGCTTTCAAGCTCAAATTTTAGCCAAACTTCAGCTTTCAGGTGTTGGATCTTATTTTTGTGCAGCTGAGTAGAAAATTTATTGCAACAGTTTTGCTGCTCACATAAACTGCTTTCATCTTAACCTGCTCTCTATCAAAAAAACCCAAAACAGGTTGTGCACCTTAGCCCTACTCTGCTGGAATATTTTCCAATCCTTTACTCATATTCACACCTCTTCTCTAAATCCTTCATGATTTATAATTATTTTCTTTGCCCCCTAGGGATGCCAGGCCAATATGCAGAACTCCATCGAGGCTACACTTTAGTCACATAAAGAAATAGCATAAACCCCTTTTCCTCAAAATTCTCCTGACAGCACAAACAATGATAAACAGTGACCAAGAGATTTGTTGGTTATTCTCAAGCTCAATGCATCCCCTTAATTAAAAGTCAAGAGCATCTCTACTGTAATTAAACTCAGAAATAGACTGGAGGATAAACTTTGTGGTTATCCCTTTATCCTCGTACCTACAACCTGAGACTAACCAGTTTGAAAAAATATGTAACTTTTGACCCTTGCAGTACAGAATCCATTTCAGCAACACAAATCTTTTGTTAAAACATTATGATGAGAACATTCTCCCATGTATAAATTTAAAACTATATTTATGAATTCAAGTTTAAAACCACTAGGAAGTCACATTTTAGCTCAGTAAAATCTCCATCAATATCAAAAGAGTTAAATCTGCAGCATTTTTTAGCTTGATTACTAAAGGAATACTCACCCTGGAACATGGTTAACAGAATTGAAATGATCAAATATCATAAACTGCATTTATATCAATCAAGAAGAATGTTTGCTAAAGTATTTTTATTGCCACTAGTCTTAAATAAAAAAAACACTTTCAAACATACTTTTCTTACAGAAAAAGGGGTTTATCCTCTGAACTGTTATGCTATGGTTCAAATAACTGAAGAAAAAACAAAACTCATTTTCTAATGCTTCAACTACTCTACATTCAAAAGACCCAACTTAATTTTTTTTTACCACAGCTGTCCTCATCACTATCATCCTCACAGTCAGCTTGACCATCACATCTTCTGGATGCCAGGACACATCTTCCAGAACGGCACTTGAAGTGACTGGGTGAGCATTCTGTCAATGACAAGGAACAGGGAGAAACAAGACTCCATAAACTGCAAGCTTAATCATCACATGGGTACTTTAGTTATCACTGTGACTGTTCTGAAGGGTAAATGACAGGAATAGAAACCTTGTACAATACTGAACTGGAACTATGTGGCAGGCAAGACTCCTAACAATTGCACTGTGAATGGGATAAAACACCATTTTCCAGAGCTCTCCCTCGGGTACTATGTCAAATTTCAAAGCTTTGACAAGTAACTGGCATACAATATAGAGACTGCAGGCATGGATCTTCTAGCTACTTTTCTCACAGTTGTGGCATTATGTGAAGCAGAAATAGATCATCTGATGTGTTGAAATGAATATAAGAAATCCCCAAGGAAAAAAAAATAAATTTGCAGTTGTGTGGCTATTTGAATTAATAAAAACATGTATAAATGTCCACTAATTAACCCATCTCTCTCATCTTACAGAGCACCATTTTGAGAAAGATTTATTCAGATGATTTTACAAAAACCTCATATTTTTTCACACTCTATATGTCACTGACTTTGATGTACAACCTCCATCATATGTTGCCTTTTTTTTTTTTTTCCACCTTCTTCCAAAATCTCTCAGATACTTAATACCATGTAGTTCCTTGGGTAAACTTTAGGATTCCATAAACAGTAGTACCAAAAATATCTTCAAAGAAATCAGGAGCCTTAGAAAATAAGAGTCTAATGACAGAAGTTACATGAACTATACCACCAACATTTAAGAATAACTCATTATGAAAATAACTACGTTTACAGTGTGTACTGCCTTTGCCAGAAGTATTCTTGGATTCAGCACTGACTGGAAGAGAAGTTAAGCAATTCAGCATGTTGTAATAACTGTGTCAATTATAGCTTAAATCACAAAAATTAATTATATCTTGTAATCATAAACATTTTAAATGCTCTCAGAAGCTTAATTTCTTTTGTTATATGTGTTTTGGTTTTTTTTTAGAAATATTTATATAAGATTTTAAACTTCCCATGGAAAACTTTCTAACCAACATTGGTGGTCAGTTGAAAACTGGCATTGAATCAACATCATATTCTAGCAGTAAGAGAATCCAAAAGAATTCCAATAAGACCCCTTAATTAGTTACACTGTATTTAGTAGTATATTTAAAATATAACCATTCTACGTTACATTTCAAAGCCAAATGTTTTAATAATACAGGGAGGAAGGTTAAAAGACAGTTAATGCGTGAGGAAATTAAGTCCAGTTATTTTTCTTTAACTCACCTTGTTATGCTAAAATCTTATTTTTCCTTTCCTAAACACTGCTGTGTAATAATGGATAATTCCTTTCCATCAACCCACTTCTGTGGAGGAAAATTACCTCCTTGTCTCTCAAGAGTCCCACAACAGAGCATGTAATTACTATGGTATTACACGTCTCTATAAAATCCTCACAGTGATATACGTGCACATAGACCCTGCTTGAACTAGCAATACTAAGTGTTATATATATGCTTTACTGGTTTATCATTATTCACTCATTACATTCACAGCAATACATGTTCATTAAAAGAACTATAGACTAACTAGTTTTTGGCCATTGATTTCTCTGAGCAAGATCAAGGCTGTGCAAAGACCATCACCACCATGTAGGCAATCAGAAGAGGGAGTACTAAACACAATCAGCATACTGCAGGCATGTTAGCACACACCTTCTCACTATTTTCCAGCTACTTTTGTGATGTTTTGGTAAGAAAAAGAAAAGGCACATCAGAATCCTCACAGATCTCACATCCGGTGACTGCTGCAGAAGGAAAAGCTGCACAGCTTCTCTCTTTATACATCCAAAGAATATCTAGAAGCATTTAAGGCAAATTCGTTCTTTTGTTCCATGTTCACACCCACAATGATTAGTATTATGGCTGAACTCAAAAATTGAAATTTGTCAGTTGCTACTGAAACTGGTTTTTTGGCACAATTCTCTATAAAACCTTCCCCAAACAAAAACCAAGAGCAAACAATAGCTGGCAAAGACACCAACTTTACAATATTTTTCTCAGAACCGTCATGGGGCTTAGCTTTTTTAAAATTGCCGAGAGTCTGCCTCCTGGTTAGAAAAACATTATTTTATTATTTAAACAGGTTAAAAAGTGAAGTATGAACGCAAACAAGCAGTGGGTGAGGTGTTAGCAACAAATCTCAAACACTGACTTTCACATAGTGAGAGTAATTGATCTTTCCTTCAAATAGATTTCCTATGAGAACTTCCTCTTATCTGAAAACTATAGGTATCCAAATTCCTTAAAACCCAGTTTAGAATCATTTCCACAGTTTAAATATTGTAAAAAAATTAATTGGTGACTTTGAGAACTTAAATAAATCTTTAATTTGCTGTTATATGTATTTATAGGAGCTACCTTCTACATCTTCATCTGGTGTTAGACAAGTTTGGTTGTCCGAGTTCTCATCTGGAAACTGAGTGCAGTCAGTATCTTCTGGCCACTGCAGACCTACAATCCCAAGCACAGACTCACAGCGTTCCTTAGACTGTACACATAATGTCCTGAGGAGACACAGTGGAATTGCACAAAGTCACAGAGTGAAAGTCTTAGAAATTCTCAGTTATTGGAAGTTAATAATTATAGCCAAGTTAAAGATTAAGATCGGGAAAAAATTAGTTAATCACATTTTACAAGAAAAAAAAAATACACTGCTACTGTTGAAACTTTTAAGTTACTGAATCACAGAATGGTAGAGTTGGAAGGGACCTGTGGAGATCATTTAGTCCAACACATCTGCCAAAGCAGGTTCACCTAGAGCAGGTTGCACACACACACATCCAGGAGGGTTTTCAAAGTCTCCAAAGGAGACTCTGCAGCCCCTCTGGGCAGCATGTTGCAGTGCTCTGTCACTCTCACTGTAAAGAAGTTTTTCCTTATGTTTAGGTGGAAATTCCTGTGTTCCAGTTTGTGCCCACTGCCCCTTGTGCTACCACTGGGCACTGCTGAAAAGAGTCTGACCCAATCCTCTTGACACCAGCCCTTTTGATATTTATAAGCATTGATAAGATCCACAAGTATGCAGAGTATTACCCAAACAATAATGTAATAGCCAAATATAACTACTTACAAATATCCTCTCCTCTTTAAGAGGATGTCAGAGAACCTTTTTTAAGAAGTACTAACTGCCATCCTTCAGGAAAAAAGCCAAATACATTTCATATCAGAGGAACGCTGCTACTTCTGATGATGCTACCTCAGAAACCATGTGGTTCCAGAAAGACAAAATATTTAAACCTGCAAAGAACTCCCCGGGAAATTCAGTAAAATTAATAGTTTGGAGAAAATCAAAGCACAGATCAACCTAGTCTTGAGGGTGTTTCCGTCAGAGTAACAGAAGCTTGTATGACACCTGGAAAAAGCATAAATATAGTCTTCCTGCTGGCACTGTGTTATTTGGGTTTTTTGTTTGTTTCTTTTTGACATGGAAAGACACAACTCAGCACACATATTAGTTCAGTTCATCTAGATTAATATCCCGTCCCTCAAAATACCCAATGTCAAATGCTTCAAAAGTACAAAGAGAAAATGCATAATAGAAAAATCCCGTATTATTTTAAGCATTATTTTAAACATTTAGCAACTACATTTGCCTGGAGTCATAGCTGATTTGCTGTTCAATACAATAGTCTTGTATCTGTGGTATTTTGAAACCCTGTTTTGTTTCCGCTGTCTCCCTTTTTTTTTTTTAATTTTGTGGAATAACAACTATAGTATGGGATTAGGAACGTCAACAACCTTTTCATCTCTTCCTCTAAACAGAAACATACATGATGCTTAACAAGTATTTGTCTAAGCCATTCTTAAAAGCTCTTCAGTTAGCAAGATTCCATATAGTTCCTTATCACGCATTCTCATAAACAGATGTCTATTATTTTACTTATATCTGACCTATAGCTCTCCTGATGTACTTTAAATCCATTGCTTCCTGGTTTAACCTCAGTGAAAATGGTGAACAATTTATTTTCTCACAGAAGCTCTTTTATCTGTTTGAAGGCTATGATGTTTCCTCAAGTCTTCTCTTGATTCTAGACTCAGCAACTCATTTAATTGCACCTTTCAGGTCCTATTTTCTAAACTTAAAATCATTGGACTTCCTCCTACCATTTCAAAGAAAGATCTCCTTTGTTCTTATAGGTTGAAAAATGTTAAACAGTAGGATCCAACTCTTTTTTTTTTTTTTTTTAGATTCTGTCATGTCACTTTTAGCTTGCCTTTTATTTAATTTGATTCATTTTTCCAGATCTTTCTTCTAGCAATGGACATTCCTTTCATGGAAGCCATTTTATACCACTTATCCTCCTTTGATCTTTTGACCAATGGACTATATTTTTTTACTTCAATAAACTTCATGAAATACACCAGCCAAAAAGCCAAGCAAACGGTCCAATTATTTTATGCTCTTTTGAGAAAACAATACATTATTCATCTTTTCAAATTTAATTTTGATTTGTGAGCTAGCACAAAGAAGAGTCAATGTTTTTCCCACACGAAATAATTCACCATTGAGTTAGGGAGCTGGAAGGAATGGATTAATGGATTGATATCGTTTAACCATGCTACAGTTACAGATTGTCTCTTTCCTTTTAAATCCTCCTCAATATCAAAAAGGCTGTCTCACAACACTTTATAACCACAAATTTCTGAAGGCCGAAATTTTTATTTACAAGTGTCAAAAACCCAAAGCCAACAACAATAATGTAACAAATACATTTTTAAAATTGCATTTTGTTAGCCGAGAGATCTATGTCATTTCTGTCCTGTGTTCTCTGCACACTCGAATCTTTGGCCAAAGATGACCCTTTCCAAAAGTTATTGCAAGTTGTTGTTAGACTGTGGTGAAATAATTAAATGGAGATAATCCTCAAGTAGTGCTCATCGCAGTGCATATGGAAGCCTATTACAATACTGCTAAGAAAATTCGAAGAGCAATATTTGTTTTGGTTTGGTTTTTGGGTTTTTTTGGGTTTTTTTAATGCTTCCCACATTCCTATATAGAGTCGCACAACTAAGGTATCAGAATACCTTGGTAACAGACTTTATTTACTTCTCAATCAAATATCATCTGTGGTACTGTCTATGAATCAATCTAATGAGTTAACAGTTAACAAGAGCACACATCACAAAGCAGAGAAATCTCCCCCTTATTGGTAGGAGAAAGAAATACAAGGTTAAAGAAAAAGATATAGCACAGAAATATGTAGTTTTCCACAATGGAATTCAATCTAGGACTTTTTATAGAACATCAAGTATATTTAGCAGTTAACTAAAATATCTCTTTACTCTCCCAACTGAAATACAATAATGGGATGCCTCAATTGATGCCAACACATAAGGGATGAGATTTGACAAGGATTACTCTTCATACATATCTGTCACAGATTTGAAGCAACACCAAAGTCAGCTGGAGACTGCTTAAATAGACAGATAGTGTAATCTCCATGTCATTATAGGCCAACGTGACTAGGAAGGCATTTACTGGTCCCAAAATAAGGGACACTGATAGTCTTATTGGAATGCTGTGAGACTTAGAATCTCCAGAAGCTGTTCAGCAGCTTGCAGAATCAATTCATGGCAAAGATATTTTGTAATTATAAGGAAACAGGAATTTCAGAGCTTATTCCATATGTTCTTCATCTCTGAAACACCATTTGTCTCCAGGGGGAACCCAGAACACACTTAGCTCAAAGATTATTTCACCAGACCTGGACTAATATTACAAATGCCTTATCGGAGATGAAGAATGCTGCCCAGAATTTTAAAACATAGTTGAGGGATGAATGAATGGCCTCAATAACATCAAGCTCATTTCTTTCAAAAAAACCTCATCTGTGTTCCTTACTTTGGAAAAAAAACCTTCAAGACGACCATTAAATAAAGCGTGACAATCGATCTACTACCACAAAGACAATGAAAAGCCTTGCAAAGCAGGGGCAGATGTTTTATACAGAGGGAATAGAATTAATATTCTTTAGTAATACCACCTAGAATGAAAAGAACAGAGCAGTGTGCCAGTATTAAAAAAAATCAACTAAGTCTCAGTTAAGTATATTTTATAACAGATGCAGAATTACAACATGAACTTGCAATTCATGACTGGAAATTACACTTTGACTTGAAAAGCTTAACACTGAGAAACTGCATTAGCCGGACACCATTGCATAGTTAAAAGTGAGGTAAAGCAGTACATATGTCCTGTTAAGCTCAACTAACTACAGTATCTTTGAACAAGAGGGCAGTTATTTTGCAAAGGTAGAAGCACATTCTCAGAATATAATTTCTGTGCTCAGAATGTAACATTCTGCCTTCTAGGAGCTTCAAAGTGTACTTACGTAGATTTATATATCACAGAATGTTAGGGGTTGGAAGGGACCTCTGAAGATCACTGAGTCCAACCCCCTTGCTAGAGCAGGACAAAACTAGAGCAGATCACACAGAAAAGCATCCAGACAGGTCTTGAAAGTCTCCAGAGACGGAGACTCCACAAATTCTTCCTAAAACAAATACTACAGATCTCAGTGGGACCCTCAGTGAGGACCCTCCAAGCTACCCCTTCCTGATAAAATCACTCTCTATTTGTGATCTAACATACAAGGGAAAGCTGAAAACCATTATAAAAGTAGAGCTTTATATCCTAAGATTTAATGTTGTATATTCAACCTGATTTAAATGTGATGTTACCGTGCTTTGAGCAGGAAGTCAAACCAGATGACTTCCAGAGATCCCCTTCAAACTAAATTATTTTATGATTTCTACAAGATCTCTTCATCTGTTTAATACCTTACATTTGAAGGCTATTCAACTGTATTGTGAAACTATCTAAGATCTGTTAGCTGAAGCAAAGAGCCTATAATTTACTTTTTTTCCTCTACATTAGAATAAATTAGCCCAATTTTTAATTATTATACTGCTTTCTTCAAAAACAAACAAACAAAAAGAAAAAGGTTTATTTAATTTTTCATACAAGCAAGGCTGAAACAGCTTGCACAAACCATTCTAATTTCACAGCCATCCCACATGGAGCATTCTAACTTTCCTGTTAGGTCCTTATGTGAGGATTAACCAATATCTTATGAAACTTCCCTGTGACTCACTCTTAACTTGCACTAAGAAACACATCACTGGACAAAGAAATGTCATCTATTTGTCAACAAGTCATGTTGTGGGAAATCTTAGGACATGTGTTGTAATTTTCAATGCAATTTTCTTTCAATACAGTAGATATTAATTGATCAATACTGTCAGGATAGGCCCAATAAAAAAGCCAGAAATACAGTTTGAGAAGGTTCTAGCAGCCAGTAGCTCAAAAAGCACTGCCAGCTGATCAGGTTTATTAGCTCTCCTAACCTGCAACAACTGCTGCTACAAAAGCCCGAAGATTAACAGAACACAGATGCTTTTGAACAGATACAGGCATAACCGTGAAAAGTACAGCAACGTTAATTGATGAGGATGGTAGAAAAGTTAATCTGACAAGTAGGAAATCTGCTAGCCTGTAATTCAGAATAATGTGGCACTCCTCTAATTTAGGAAGGTAAGCAGGTATTAAAATCTCAGGTTTTGTTAAAAGTATTTGAATA